>JAPSES010075744.1:0-30272 GCA_029822895.1 Maxillicosta whitleyi | reverse complement strand
TTTCTTTCTTTCTTTCTTTCTTTTTTAAGTAAAGCTATCACACAGAGGACAAAAATGCATATCTGGGTCTCAGGAGGATATTACCTTTAAAGGTTTTCAGCTGATAAATAATCTGCCTGAAGTTTGTACTTTCCAAAATGGCGGACGTGACCACGCCTTTCCTTCACCTGGAATTTAAGCTCCGTGGGTGCTGTCACACTACAGGAAGTGGATCAGTCTGAGCTGAGTTTCACATAAACAGGAAGAAAAGTGACCTGACGCGAGAAGTTTCACATCTTTCGACAAGAGGACGTGAATAATGCACAAATCTGCACCGATTTCCCACAGGATCCGATTGTTTGAGTGAAACTAAAGGAGAGCATGTCCTTAACAACAGGCAGAATCCTTCCACAGATTTTCCTTCTTACGTTTATGGTCTTCAGTGTGTCAGGTAAGTCATGGATAATCATTAACCATTTACTGTCTCAGGCTGAGAATGTGGAAAATGTGCTTTTTTTTTTGTTTGTTTTTGAACAGAAAGATTGAGACAACATTTAAGTCATATTACCATTAATATTGGCATTTTAAGGTGTTATTATTATTATCATTAAGGAGTAAACTGGCTGTGGTTGGATGGTTAGAATGAAATTATTTGTCTGGATCAAAATAAGAGCAAAAGAAACAGAAAAAAAAAATCTTGTGTTCTTATTATGGAGCCTCATTATGAGTTGTATTGTCATGTTTATACCACATTATTCAACAGCCTCTAACTGTCTGTCTGTCCTTTTGATTGATGTTTTGGTTCATTTGACAAACGTATACCCACATGCCATACATTAGAAGGGTATGAATACAGTACGAAGGATACGTGAGACAATAGAGAGTTGGTTGGAGCAGTGCATGAGGTGCTGTTTGTGTGTGAACATGGTAGTGTTTGCTCAGCACAGGCCCGCTTAGTCATAGAAGGAGTAAAGCCAAGCTGTCCGCCTCAGCTTTCAAAGCGCTTAGTCATATTGACTCAGTTAACAATCGATTCAAGCACATATCTGATCTAAATTTACTCCACATTGCTGGATTTGCTCCCCATCAAAGTTCTGCTGTTGGGTTTTCTCCAGGGCTTGAGAAGCTGACCATCACTCCAGACCGAGGCACCACTCTCAGAATCAGCAGCACCAGTTCAGAGTGTAAAGTGTGTACCGTGGGACGTACACGACAATGTGTAGCATCTCTGTTATTAACGGACAGCGTTCCTGTCTCTGTGGAGCTGGAATGCTCCAAACATCAACACGTGTTCAACGCGGAAATTCTGCGAAATATTGGTAAGTCAGTGATTGTATCTGATTGGCATCTTTACAAACTAGGGGGGGTTTTTTTGTAGCAATTTCTTAAATTTCTCTTCCCAGAATGCACTGCAAAGTCATGCAACGGCAACATCGTCCTGACTGACTCCAGCTCGCCTCCGTTGCTGAAATTCAACCGCAAGTTCATCTGGAACCTGAAAGCTACAGCGCCAAAAGCTTTGAAAATAAACTTTACCAACACAGGTCTGAGACAAATCGATCCGTCTCAGAAATGTCCGGACAAACATACATACACTCTCGAAGCCTTTCGGACGACAGGGAGCGTCGCCATGGGAAAATACTGCAGGACAGGGGCCGTCACTGATGTTCAGATACTCAGGCAGAGCAGCTTTTCTCTGGAAGTCCCTGCAGGTCAGAAGCTGCAAAGTGGACTTTTTAGTGTATCGGTCGGGGATGAAATCAAAAGTGAGTTGGTATAAGCTTTGACGTCCGAGTCTTCTCTCTGTTTTTACTTATTTGACATTTAACTATATTTGTCGTTATCAGCTCTCGCCAGGATTTCACTCACGTTACCACAAGGGCAGTCCAGCCTAGAGTTGCTCACCCCAAACTACCCAAACAGTTTTCCCGATGACGACGTAATGGATTGGCAGATCGACGTCCCGGCCAAACACCAAACATCTGTGCAGTTCCTTAATCTCACACAGCCGCAGTGTTTGTACAAGGAGACGGCGATGGAGTACCACAGCGTAGGGCGAGCGGCGGTGGTGGTCATGCTGAACCAGAAGCAGCCTGTCCAAAGTCAGGGCAGGTTCAGTATGATGCTGAGGAACTGTAAGATGGACAGGAGTCGGGCCGGGTCTCCTGGACTGTCTTTTGCAATCAAACTGTCGGCTACGAAGACGAGTTCAACAGGTTGGTTCATTATCTGAAATTATGTCATAATTTAGTTGTAAAGTGAATTTTGGAGTAGTGCAGTGGTTCCCAACCTTTTTTGGCTCATGACCCCATTTTAACATCGTAAATTTCTGGTGACCCCAGACAAAACAGATGCATTTTATTTTTATTTTTTTGCTGAAATGCATTTGTTTTTGATGATGTAATAGTTTGGTAAAATATGTTATAACTGAACATTAATTTTAGGTGATATTTAGGTTATATAATGTACCTTTTTGGTGTCTGCTTCTCAGTTTCTCTTGGAGATGCATTAGCAGGGCAGGTGGGTTTCCTCCTGTATTTGGTCTGATTTTCTCACTGTGACTGTCTGGACAGGTTGAAGCGTAGTAACACACAGTCACATGGTCGGGGTCAATCAAGATATGCCCTCTCAGATATTATATCCTGCATTTTATTTGAACTGGATTTTTATTAGGAAAAGCGTGTGGTGATTTAATTAAAATGAAATATATTTTGATCCATTAAAAAAAAAAATGTATTAGTAATTTAAAAAAATTTCATCAATTATTAGAAATTTTTGGCGACCCAAGTGTAGTTTTCTTGAGGTGTTTATGTTTCTTTTGTCATATTTTAGATTACAACCAACACAAATTTATCTGCAAATCCTATTAATCTGATTCTTTATTTGAAAAAAACAGTATGACTCATTTTAATGATTTTTTATCCAGGCTTTGAAACTCACTTTAAATTCTGATTTACTGTTAAGACATTGATTCATATTTCATATAAAGCTGTTCTAAGTGAGATTTTTCAGTTAACAATGAATCAAATGATTTCATCGTGGGAGATCATCTTCAGAGAATTATCATCTGACTCTCCAGTGTCTTTCAGTTTTGCTTTGTTTTTAAGGCTGCTGTTACAGAAAACATCCAAAAAATAACAGGACAGACTTGATGTACTGGTTGAACCATTAAGTACATTCAAGGCCATACAGTCACGGAAAAAATTATTAGACCACCCCTTATTTTCCTCAATTTCTTGTTAATTTCAATGTCTGGTACAACTAAAGGTACATTTGTTTGAACAAATATAATGATAACAACAAAAATACCTCATGGGAGTTATGTTTAAGACCTGATATCTATCAATTTTCCATGTTTTCTTGATTAAAATCAAAATCACTTCAGTTTTTACATCAATATCTATGTCATTGTACTGACAAGAACAGTGCTTTTAGACATTCCATGTTTTCTTTTCTGTCTGTTTTTAGTCACATGACACACACAGGAGTTAGTACTTGATTGCATAACTATTGTTTTTCATGACTTTTGATGGTCTAATAATTTTTTCCATGACTGTATTTATTGTGTTTACTAAAACAGCAGACTCAAAGTTAGCTACTAACCTCCTGAAAAAGTGTGGTAGAAGCAGATACACGATGTGTCCTTAACATGTTGTAGCAGGTTTGGAATTAGAGAGTGAATGTTTATGTTTCCTCTCATGTTGCAACCAAAGAACATTTCATCAATTTGATTTGATTGTTTTTTTTATTGTATTTTTATTTTTTGAGGCAACTCTGATGTGAATGAAAATCGAATTGATGGCCTCACACCCTCAGTTTGGCCCTTGTGTCTTTTGATTTGGGGAGCTTTGAGATTGCATAAGACCTGACTCATGAATAACATGAATGAACAAATTCCGGGAAATACTCTCCTCAGTGATTTGTTCATCAGACACATCCTGACTCCTGTTTGACGTGTCTTTAAAAAAACAATTTTTTTAAAGTGACCTCAAGTTAGATGTTTTTTCAGCCACCTTTGATTAATAGCCTAGATAATGTTGAAATGTGTGTGTTTTTTACTATATTATCTCCTGTAGTTTCCTGTAGAGTTGACCTGAGGAAAACACCGGGCCTGTCTCTTAGGATTGAGAAGCTAAGATCTGCGTCCAGTTGCGAAATGAAGCAGATGACTGCAACAAAAGATAACATCACGGTCCTACCTAACAGTGATGCGCAGCTGTCTTTCCAGGACTGCCTCCCTGAAGACGTACAAGTCACCGCCATGAGAGTCATAGGTAGTTCACAGTTTTGAGTCATTTGGACTTCGGTGTATCTTCCCTTAAGTGGAAATGTTTCGAAACTGTTGAAGCGAACAAGTGGTTTCTGGCATAACAAACCCCACCCTTCGCACTTATTGTAGCTGATTTTGGCATCAGTGCAGCTGATGTCATCATGTCTATGCACGTGCTCACGTCAGCATATCAATTGCCTGTATCTATATCTATCTATCTCTATATATATCTCTATATATAGATATAGATATATTGGATCATCTGATGAATGCATTGATGTATCTGCACCTAATTTATATTGTGGGTGCATCTTGGCATGGCAGAAGTCTATTGAAAATAGGTGACCATGACCTGCTTTTTCAAGGTCAAATGGCTTTGTATGGTTATAACTTGTGAGTATGTTATAGGTTTTACACAAAGACGGTCTAATCTAAATTATAGGGCTGTAACTTTCAATAGAATCTTACACTATATTTGGCCGAGCCGTGTTAAAAGTATGCTGCACGTTATGTTTATAATGTGGAAAATAAGTTTAAAACTGCTACAGTGTTCATTTCTTATGCATTTTAGTGGACATACACATGTCTGTCTGTGTCTGGGAGTAGTGACCTATATGTTGTTAAACTAGTAGAGCTACATGTTGCTCTACATTCACAGACAAGCATTTTTGTAGTGAAACAAATTTAGTTTTCATAAGCTTTGCCATGTCATCCCCCCAACCCCCACCCGGAGGAGGTGAAGGGTATTGTTTTTGGTTTGGTTTCTTTGTTTGTTTCTTAACACTCTAGTAGCAAAACAATTGGTTGAATTCATATCAAATTTGGTTATAGATTACCGTAGCAGTAGGTCAAAGTTAAAAAAAAATTCTGAATTTTTAAAATTTTCTCATTAAAATATTTAAATATATATGAGGGGCAGGGTTTGTTGTGTCTGGTACCACTTATTTTAGGCTGTTTTCTACAATTTGTAGAAACTTCTACTGGCAAATAAATCTTGTGTGACAGACAAAACTTTGGCCACGACTGTAGATGTTTATAATTAAACTATTTTCTCTGCTGCTTTTTGTATAGTACGTAACTACTGGAACTAGAAAGAAAAAAACTGTGGCTGCAGGAAGAAAGGAATATTGTTTATACATGTTTCTTTCATACAGAGATGGTTAACCTTTTCACCTTCGTGTAATGAGAAGACAGAATCGCACCAATACTTGAAATGCTTATTAACTGAAATGAGCGATATTCTTTCTACCCATGTAAATATTTGTTCCATATTTTCTTAGATTTTTGTGTCGCATACATAATGAATTTGATCACATAGGTTGATCTACTTTTTTAAGTAATATCAGTTAGTATTTTTGTAGTTTTGCCAACATTAGAGGACACAGCTCTCTATTAAAAGGCCAACTGTTAACCTTCTTCTTGTTTCACAATGTTACTGAACCACAAATGAGCTGGTGTCACTGGTTACCTTAACCAAACATGGTCCAAATAAACGGGAAGATTCCAGACTTTAGATGGAAACACGTTGTGGTCTGGTGATCTTTGAACTGAAACCAGAGGTGCTTTTTTTTTTCCTTCCAGTGGAGTCCTGTGAGAGAAGTGCCTCAGGTCCCTGAAGACTAAACTCTTATTTTGTAGTATGAACTTTAACATCTTATACATGGACTCACAAGTTAAGATGCCTCCTGATTTAATCTAAAATGAAAAAGAATATCTTTTAGTGAATATACATGTAGTTTTTTTGTCTGTTTTCTTCTACAGATCATTGAAACAAAAAATTAAACATTAATTTGTGATGAGATGACCAACTACCTCCTTTTTAATTATATCATTGTTAGTTTCAGTGACTGATAAACCAAGTGGAAAACAGCTCCCACATATAATCCTGGTTCATTTACCTTGAATATGATGTTTGGTTTTATGAAGGTTTAAGAAATTACTGCTAGAGAAGCAAGAAGGTGAGCAGCAGTTTTTTTTTCTTGCTTCTTCTAGTAGAGGTCTTAATTTTGTTAGAATTATTTAATTTAATCTATAACTTGTTTTATTTAATGTAGGAGAATATTTATTGTAACTTCGCATACTAACACCATTTTTTTAAATTACACATTTCCCAGAGTGTTATAAACTCAAAGACTGTCCAAAGACTTCAATCCCACTGTCCGTGCCGTCGCTGCCTTCCTGCCTGCCGGCTCCTCTGAGCAGAGTGACCTGGACCTTCACATTTCCTCAAGATGGCACCGTGGAGTTCAGTTCTCTCACTGCGGGCCTCAGACAGTCTCTACCTGGACAATCCTGCAACGACAGCATTGTTATCAAAGTGGCTGAAGATGACGGCACGACTATTGGGAACTTCTGCCGTCAGGGAGCCATACAGAAAGTCCAAATCCACACCAACATGTCCGTCAGCTTCTCTTGTATGAAGAGTGGAGCACTCAAGATGTTAACGAAACCTCTGCTGGTCGCCTGTATAAAAGATGAGATATCAGGTAAAAATCAGCGCATACTGATGATCAGCCTTTATTGAATTCATGTTTATAAGTGGTATTAATCCGTGAGTGTCAAAGGGCCCTGATGCACTCCAATTTGATATCAAGTGAGCTGGACCAGTAAAATGATAGCATAATCTATAGATAATCTCAACTCCAAATTTTAAAAGATATAAAATTACATTCTGAAAGCATTTACATGCAAAACTATCCTTTAAAAAAACTGTGAATAACATGAACAACCATGAACAGCCTGATATTTAAGAAAACTTTTAACAATGTTAAGCCTCACCTTATCATTTACACATGTACATTGGAACTTACAGATCTCAATAGATCTATCAATTCACAAAATAGTTACAGGTATAATATTATTAAAACTGCACTTATTTTTCATAAGACATTTCAGGTCTTACATATTTCTTCAGGTTATTCATATTTTGTGTTAAATGATAGTTTGTAAATGTTAATTGCATGTAATTTTACAGCAAAACAAACAGAAACAAGTGGTTCCAGGCACAACAAACCCTGTCCCTTTCATGTATTGTATCTTATTTAAGCATCGATGCAGCTGATGCCATCATGTCTATGCACTGCTGATGTCAGCATATCAACTGCCTCTATACATTTGCAAAGTTTGAAATAAATTGAATGAAAATTTATGTTTTTATAGACATCTGAAATTTGCCCCAGATAAGTAAATGGAGTGGGGGTTTAAAAATTCATGAAAATATAAGAACTTTGACCTACTTTTCCCAAAATATAATGACGTCTGTTCTGGGTCACTGGGTCACTGGCAATCTGGAAACCCAATTTGGTTTGAATTCAACCATAGTTTTGGTGCTGGAGTGTTAACAAACAAACAAACCAAACCAAATACAATACCCCTTGCTTACCCTTTGGGGGGCAGGGTAAAAATTGCAGTTGTCAGTTATTATTTATAGTTTCTGATAGTATTTTACTAATCTGACAAAGTTGAGATCCTATTGGGCTGCATGTGGCCCCTCCCCTAAAATGACACTCTTGGTTGTTAATCTCTTCTTGTAATTCATCCCACGGGCTGGATTGGACCCTTTGGGGGACCAGTTTTGGCCCTCAGGCCACATGTTTGACACCCCTGCATTAATCTCTCTCTCATGTATTTAGAAAGGTACATATTCACTGCATCTCCAAGGAAGGACGCTCCTCTCTTGTTGGCGACTCCTGGTTGGCCAGAAGGAATGAAGTCTCAGTCCACAGCCTCATGGATCGTCACTATCCCTCCGAAGATGGACGCACACATAATGTTTCCCACCCTCACCCAGCCCAAATGCAGTAAACGACACACCAACATCAAAGTGCAGGCACTCAGCAACCGGGAGGAGTTTTATAGCCGCAGAGAGGACGAAGAGGTGGAAAATGAAATCACAGTTTCAGAGAGTTTTTACCTCAATATGTCCAACTGCTTACCTGAAAGAGGAGAATTCACCGTCCTGACCAAAATCACCCTGCAGAAGAGTAAGAAATGGTTCTGTGTGTGCAACCAGCAACAAAACATATTCAATGTATGCAATTTCCTCCTGACACCAGCCATGCATATACATATGTAGTCTCTAGGGGACCAGAGTTTGACACATTTATTTAACGTGAAGGCCCAGTGTTACTTCTGTGGCAGCTCCTAAATGAATTTTCCTATCTGTTTAACCTTAAGTGATTTACTACCATTTATAATAGTATTATCTTCTAAAATTTAGCTTTTTTCTCCTGTGAAAATCTATTATTTTCCTGTATTTAGTTTATTGATCATGTAGGTGTTCGTTAAGGTTCGAATTAAATTTGATGGCTCTATCAAAAAAACTGAGGAAAAGGGGACTTTTTCAGCAAAGATATCATTAATTGAACATAAACCAAGTGTTTCCATTCACTGTCATTTATCAAACCACGTGGGTTTTACTGTTGAATCAGTGTAGAACATGATGGTGTTTCCACGTTCACTACAAAGCCTCTGAATGTTCAAATGGATCATATCTGATGATCAAGACAAGATGAAAAACTGCATTTTAATCAGTTATTTAAATGGATCGACAGAATTACTGGATCAACGGGTGTTAAACACTTTACAGTGGTAGATTCTTTTGGTTGATGATGGATGTTTGGGTCTTTATAGGTTAAAAAAAAACAAAATACTGTCCACTGCAAAACACATTCCTTTAAAAAAAAAAAAATTATATAAAGAACAAAAAAATGTATCTGAAAAAACTGTTGCCTTGTGCCAGTTCCAATCACGTCAGTTATTTAGTGTGAAAAAGCCCAAACTCAGGAGGATATTTTTCCTACTTTACAGTTGACTCCTGTGACTAAAACAATAATCTCACCTCAGACACATGAGTTGACTCTCCTACTGCCTCAATCAGTTCATTTGTTTGTTATTATGTGACTTTGACCAAATATACGCATCACTAGACCAGTAGAATTAAACCGCTAAAAAGCCTCAAAGTATAGTAGGCACTTAAACATTGCCATTTAAGTTTTTATGTGTAGCTTTTTGTACTCCAGTGTTCTTCTCCAAACTGGAACCAGGCCAACAACAATTGATGTTTAAGTACATCACACAAACCCACCTCTATAAACCCACCGCTATTTTTAGGATATAGTTTTGTTTTAATCATACGTAAATCCGTTTCAGATTCAATATTTCCTGGTCTGTGTGACATTAACCGTTTTCTGTCTCTTCTCATCTTTTAGACCACCTTTTGACTATCATTGTGAGTGTAGTGGCTGCTTTGTTGGCGATTTTTATTATCGTGCTAGTGGCAGTGTGCGTTGTGATTAGGTGAGTACATTTACCGTTCTTTAATCTGTGTTTCACTTAACTTTTGTCAAATATTTGTCTGAGATGGCTCATGGTGTGGTCCGTAAATCTGAAACCTTTTTCTTTTCTTGTCAAACAGAAAGAAGAAGAAGAAGCTGGACCATGAGGTGTCCATCTACAATCCCAATGGCACCAGTTTTCTGCCTGGATACAACGGCCAACCCAGACCATCTGATGACGACGATGGTTCTCATGTGTACGCTTCCATCGAGGACACTCTGGTCTACACTCATCTGTTGAGGAAAGGGGCAGAGATGGGCATCTACGGAGAGCATGACACCTACCGGTCCTATACGGGCCACACAGAGTCACAAAAACCACTGGTCTCCAAGGATTCCAGTCCAGATGGCATAGAGGTCAGCACCTACCAGCAGTTCCAACAACAGCCTCCTTCGCTTCCCAACAGACCTCCGAGCCATTTGAAGCCCATGGTGGACAATGAGCTTTACCAAAGTGAGGAACAGGAATCAGATCTGGGTCATCGGATGGATCCAGAGGGAGGGAACTCGGGATGATTGGATTCAGATTTCTACTTTTCACTCGACCTACTTGAACTTAGAGACTTTGATTCCCTGGCATCTGTGTGATTACCTGCTGCTCCACATCACAAGATGCCTTTTTTCCTCTCAAGTGCAGTTTCTGTCCAAAACCAAATAACCCTGTTCAGAACTTCTTGGATCTGTTACTATGTTTCATTGTAGATGAAGGTACATATCTTTTGATCCACCCACCTTGTGCCTGCTTTTGCCCCCCGAAAGAGTTTTTTTTTTCATATGCATTACAGATATTTGTACAGAATTTGTGTGTGCTGTTTACATGCTAGTCTTAAAATTTTATCATTAAGTAAATGTAAAAGAGGACTCAACCTCTATTGCAACATGTTGCGTTTTTATAGCATCATTAGTACAGGATGCTTGATGTTGCATTGGATTGCACCAGCTTGTATGTACATGGACTACTTCACTTTTTACCTGCTGGAGGCTGTTTCTAGCCTGTTCTGGTGTAGTTTCTTTTAATATTTGCATTAACACGTTAAAATAAAATATGCACACTTTCAAAATATACACTAAAGCCACTTGTGTCCACAGTATGTCATCAGTGGGCATAAGTGGCATGTCGTTTCTCTGTTATTGGACTGAACTGGAGCAATAATTACAGGTGGATTTTAGAAGACAGACTGTGTGAGCTGTAATTTAACAGTGTTGTCAGTGCTCACGGTGTTTCTACAAAAGTGTCGTCTGAACACTTTCTGTATAAAACAGCGTTCAGTACCAAATCACTTCTTTAAAAAATAATCTTTTTTTTTTTTTTAGTTAATATTTTTATGTAACATAAAATATTTTTCCAACAAATGTGTTTATTCTTTTTGACATTTGATTGATTTAGAAGAAAGATAAAATTCCACAAGTTTGAGATTTATGGTCAAATTTGTGATATAGACTGAATATGCAATGTTTCCTCATGTAGTTCAGAAAGTGAACAGCAGAGGGAGGTACTGATCCCATATTTAAAGCAAATGTTTGTATTAACTGCAAGAAAATGTGTTTAAATGTCAGCTTTCTTGTGTTGGTGGACGTGTAAAGTGACTCTGTAAAGTGCAAATGACAGACTCGGTGTAAAAATGACTGAGATGAAAACACTGTGTCTGCTGCTCTGACATCTGTGAACAACCATGGAGACGTCTAAACATTTTGATCTGATGTAACCTCCTTTTTGAGTGACAAAAGTAATTGTAAGTGCCAAACTAAGCCTGGGCGATTCAGAAAGTCTGGGTGGAGGCTGAAAACACATCATTCAGAACCTCTAAATCTGTCTTGTAAAATAACTCAGTCAAACATATACAACAAAACCTTAACAGGGGTTTCAGGTTATTGTTATTTACTGCAGTGATTTTAGTTATGTAAAGTCCTAACTTGTGTCTTTCTTAATAGAAAACATTCTGCTTTTCTTTCCCAGTAAACTATGACTTCAGAAAATTTATGTTCTACAAATTGTTACAACAGAAGACATTTTTTTAAATACATAATTGTAAAAAGTAGTGTAAGTTGTCATTTAAAGTCAAAATAAGAAGGAACAGCTCATGTTTGCTGTTCATTAAAAAAGTTTATTTGAATTCACATAAAAATGAATACAGTGTGATATAAAAACAAATTCAGGCCATACAGTGGTGTTTACCTTGATGAGTATCTGACATACTAATGAAAATGCATCATTTATATGTAAAAATACCATTTCCCTGTGACATATAGCTTATACAAACATATTCTCTGCAGACTGACAAAAAAAAAAAGGATCCACTACATTATTTTTTAATGTTTTGCATGTATTTACCTAACATCATTCAAATACTTAATGTTTATTTCTTCTATAATATGTGTTTACTTTTCATATGGGAGTGGATCTGCGCAGGTTGATGTAAATGTGTGACTCAGACGATGTTAAACTCACACACCGAGGCCTTCTCAGCTCTGCAGCTTTCATCAAACCACTTCCCGTTGGCTGTGGTGGACAGGACGGCACAGTTCTGGCTGCGCCCTCCGTCCGGCTGCAGGGTGATCTCTGTCTCCCAGTTCTTAAAGCGCACACTGGACCCTGATTGATCCACCCACTGGCCGTCGGTCACCATGTCATTGACGCCCAGCCAGATGTGCTCCTCTGGGCCGATGCTCTGGCGGACGTAGTTGTAGAGCTGGTCGTTCTCATCCCCTGTCAGAGGTGTGCTCAGGCTGCCTCCCTTGGCGATGCAGTCTTCACTGGCTGCGTGGAAGTTCTTCTTCACCGAATCAGCCAGAAAACACTTACCGAGGATCTTTGTGCCTCTCAAGCAAACTGAGGAGGAGTTTTAAGAACCTTAATGTTGTTTATTATGACTTTTAATGCCCTGAAAGCAGTTGAATTTCTGGTTACAATATGAGATCAACCCCCCCACATCTTTTTCTTTTTAAATACATCATCATCACAGTGTAGTAATACATTTAGAACACTACTACACTTTTTTTTATATTATAGTACACTGTTGCCCTTAACCCATAAAGACCCAGTGCTATTTTTGTGGTGGTTCCCAAATGATTTTTTTTCTCTTTTTTTAATTTCACTTAAGTAATTTATCACCATTTATTCTAATATCATGCTTAGTATATTGCATTCAATAATGAAATTGGTATTTTCCCATATTTAAATTCTTGATCATGTCGAGGTTCATAAAAGTTCAAACTACTTGAAGGTTAATATATCAAAATAAGAAAACGAAAGAAAAAGTGACTTTTTCAGGCAAATATATCAATAGCTGAACATAAAAACAAATATCTGATGACCATTAAAAAATGACAAACTGCATTGTGTACTAAATATCCACGTGGATTAATAGGATTAATGGATCAACAGGTATTAAACAATTGACATCAGTATATGCTTCTGGTCCGTGGTGGATGTTTGGGTCTTTGTTGGTTAAAGTTAGAATATAAGATATTTACCTCATCTCTTGAAAAGACTGTTACAATGCGATTTATTCTTGACAAATTAAGTGAAACTGGGACTATGTAACCATTACACCTGATTAAAAGTGATCACTCATGTGTATAAATAGGACTAAAAAAAGGAATGTGTATGAAAATACAATTATTCCAACTTTACTGTCAACAGTGTATATGTCTGTATGACTGTATCATATTCTCATGGAAAATCAGTGACGCACAGAAGCTTTACCTGTTTGTAAAGCTTGCTGCTCCTTCAACAAATTCACCTCTTGAACAATCTCATTGATCTGCTTCTTCAGCTCCTCAATCGCACTGTTATTTGAATCTGTAAAAGATCCAGAATATGAGAACATAACTGTTTGCCCTAATAATATGACAATAAATATGTAAAAGTAATAGGAACTCCTACCTTTCTTGCCATTTTTTTTCTTTGAGGTGGTTTGCTGGAGGGTGTGTTGTGTCAGCAGCAAAAGGCAAAACATCAACAGGACCGCTCTTGTATCCATGATGCTTTTAAAACACTTAGAATCCACCATAAAGCTGCCGTTTTGCTGTTGCACCACAAAAGCTCCCTGCAGCTCAGAGGGCTGGCCAGACGCAGACTGTTATGGTTCACTCACCCAGCACAGAGTTATATGAGGAAATCTTATCTCAGAGAGAACAAATGCTTTACAGATGTTAAACAGGCTTTTGTGTTGCTGAGAGAGATTGATGACGAACAGGACTGTGCAGCATTTAATGAGAGACAACCATGACTTTAGTTCAACATGTTTGCAAATGAACATGTAGAATATTGTCAATGGTTAATTTTGAGTCAACACCATACGGAATAACTACTCAAGTATTTATGCTAATAGTCTAAGGGGCAATTATTCCAAAAATACAAGACTACTTTTTCAAAAAGCATTGGTTTTATCCTTATTTATTTATATATTTAAGTTCGGTTTTGGTCTCTGGAAAGAATTCTATCCATGGATCACTCAGTAAACACAGTAAAAATACTTGACAGTATTTGTACAAACAGTCTAGGTCATGATCTCTCCAAAAATATCAGGGTTTTAACCACTTGTGAAAGGAGTAGTTTTCATCTCTCATGACAGAAAAATATTTTGTTATCTGAAAAGGATTATAATGTTGGATATCTTCAAAACTACACAATAAAATTACTTCATATCAACTTTTCCAAGAAAATATAAGGCCCTGAATATGAACTTGAATAAATGATGGATGAAATAGTTGTAACCCACATTTAAGTAACACAAATGTTTAATTCTAGTCTCTGTAATAGGTTTTAACACATTAACATAATCTCACCTGAAACTGTCATGAGCTTCTTACTTTTAAATCCTCATGTTATGAGAGTTAAAAGCTTCTGTTATAAAGCTACACATTAGGTTGAGTGTTATTCTGTCATTTCTCCTTAAGCGTGGATTTAATCTCTTTGTTTTCTGTTGTGTTTCTTCTGTGGTTTGGTGTTTCTCCCACCACCTACATCTGGTTCTCCTCATTCAGCTGGACAGGGTGCACATGACACGTGGCAGAGCCTTACATAATGAAGAAATACTGTTGTGAAAAATGGACATATTACCTGATATTTTGTCTAGTTTTCTCTGCCAACACAGTGAAAGCTGACAGACCTTTCCGGACACTAACTCATCTCACATGTCAGTCTTGTCTCCTCTTCACTTCAGAGCCAAATAACACATTAAAGTTATGCAAAGAAAAGTCCATTTCCAAGCTTTCAAATAATTTATTAAAGACAGAAAACAATACATCTTATTGTATTAGAAAAACAGCTCAATAACAAAGAAGATGGGATTCAATCAATATATTTGAAATAAAATATTTACAAAATAAATTAACCATGAAGTATAGGTGAGTATAGTCCAGCTCTATGACATTCATCAAAATAAGTCTTTCATAATATACAAAAGTTGAGGCAGAGGCAAAGGCAGCTCGTATACAGAAATACATACGCAATACAAATGTCCATTCGTGTGGACGCCGTCTCGTGCTGAGCAGGCACGTCGACACTCGAGTCTCTGATTCAGAGCTCGGTCAGCGTCGCAAAATTACAGACAGTGCATGGGTCACAAATTGAAATATTTACTCAAATGCATAGTTAGGTTATTAGAAATCTCTTCAGTCCAAACTACATCCTGTTGACCGTTAACACTTTACTAATCATACAATAATGATAGTTTTCTCATTGCACAGTCTGAAGCTACATGGAAGGCTGTGTTAAATTATATGATGTTGTTTACTACATATTTAAGCACATTGGTTTGAGATTGATAAGTTATTTATTCTAGTTTTTTTTTTTTTTTTCCCTTGATGCCTCTCTGCACTGCTATATTTCATTCCCCTCCTGGAGTTCAATAAAATCTGTTTTTATCTATATTCCTCTTCCAACTTATCGTTTACATTCCTGTACAGTTCTTTATTACTGCAGCTGCTCTTTTCATAATGTGAGTTAACCTCAGTAGAGCTGAGTACATTCAGCCCAGTGCTTTGTGCATTTGTTCATTGCTCAGTGGATTGTAAGCACTTGAGATAAATACAAAGCCCTGTCGGACTGCTTTGCTTTAACTTTTAACCAACAAGCAAAGCGGTTGCTGGTACAGCATTCTGGACAATCTTCTTCAATTATTTTTCTTCATAGAATACTCTTTCACAGTGCAAAGAAATTTTAAAACACTGAAAAAAAAAAAGCACAGGAATGTCTGCAAAGTCACACTGCTGAGCACAAAAAGAAGACAACTAAACAAGAACAGAACACAAAACAGACATATCTTAAGATATAAAGACATGCAGGAATAAATAAAGTGTGTTTTATGCTTCCAAAATAAAAATAAAAAATACAGTGAGTCCTCTTCACCTTGGATCTGAAGCATTTCCACAGTGCTAGATGTCATCACTCCAGTCTATGTTGGGCAAAGCACTGAAATAACAGACAATCAAATTAATATCAGCGACGTGCAAAGATGAAGATTCATCTGAAGTGATGGGAGATAAATGTGAGAAACAACAAAAGGAACAGTCAAAATGAACTGGCTGCAAAGTATCTGAAAGTGAACAAACAAAAGCACTGTTTGGGTGATTTAAGGATAAATATGTGCAGGCAGTAAGGACCAAGTGACGTCTAATTGTCTAATAAATACCAAGCAAAGTGTCATTAACAGGAACTGAGTCACTGTCAGTGAGGTCTGGTTTGGACACTAAGTAGGGATCATCCATGCTGCAGCCAGTCACCGTGTGGGACAGAGTGGGGGGTGGGTGGATGGGGGGTTGTGATCAGTACATCAGGGTCAGACTGCACTACAGCTCAGAGGTAGAGAGGGGGCGCTCTCCACAACACAACAGTGCACTTGACATGGGAATGTGTCACAAACCTCTGCGTCCATCGCTCACACCAACGCTAGTGTGAGGCAGCAACAGTAAGAGCATAAGACAGTGTAAAAGAATGAAAACACAGAAAAAGGAGACAGATAAGAGGCACATCTGACCCCAGAGGAATCATCTGGTGTTGAATTTATACCAAATGTACAGTAGTTTTCTTTTTCCTGTTAATTTTCCTCATTTGTTTAGGTATTGTTGATAGTTGAGATAAATGTAGAATCTCTATTATTGCAACCATCATCAAACCTTTTATATCAGAGAAGTATCATAATATTTTACGCAATCCATAGTTTAGTACCGGTACTATATGTCCATGACAGTTTTCAATCAATATAACCTACAAATACATTAATGCTGTATCTAATCTGCAGTTGTGTGCACAAATTGAAGTATTTTACTCTACTATATTTACTATATTTCCATTCCTCTGAATATTCTACTTTGTACTGCATTTCTTTTTTACGACCTTAGTTGTCCAAATACTTTTGGAATTTGTGATAATCAGAAGGATGAAGTGTGCCCTAATGGGTTAAAATTCTCTTACTACTATTACTACTTAAAATGTGTTGAAACAAAGCTGAAAATGGGCCAGATATGCATTTCACACAAGGTAGTAATGCAACAAACATATGTTGATTATAAAGGATAGAATATATTACCAACAATATGAAGCAGTTTAAATGAGCTTAACGTTAAATAAGTAGAACAATAAAATGTAGCAGACACATGAAAAACTCCAAAAACATTAGATATAATGGTTTAACACTGATAAGGACCATAAATATTTTCTTTCCTTTTTTTTCTTTTCTATCTTCAGTAGATAGTATGAACCTGATTGGGCTGTTAGGACCGTTCTACTGCACATAAAGTGAGTTTGTATAAATGTGAGCTTCCAGAATTTAGAATTTTTACACTATTACTTTTATGCTATATTTATAGAAACAACAAATGCTGCATAAAGCGTTTTGCTTGCATTCGGTGATATTTGAAGAGTAAATGCATACAGCGAATGGAAACATCCTTCAAATAAATTCTGCTGTAGTGAATATTTAACTCGTGTTATTGATCAGATATTTGGTGTCTCTTCCAACATATTCAAACAGAATGTGAAAACATGTCAATGAGTAATGTGGCAGGATGAGGACAATGAATCATACTACTGTATTATCCATGGAAAATTACATTACATTTGGCTGATTAATTACATTATATTTGGCAGATGCTTTTATCCAAAGCGACTTACAAGGTATAAGCATGTATAGTGTAAAGGGCCTTGCCTAAGGGCCCACCTGGGATTCAAACTGGCAACCTTCCACACCAAAATCAGCAGTGTAAACCACTAAGCTATCCGATCAAAAAGACATGTTGCATGGAAAACAACAATATAACACTCTGCTTCTTCTACTCTATTAATTAGAAACATAGAAGATCTGATCATATTCACACAGTTTTACTTTAGTAAGGTTTTGAATGGAGTAGTGGATCATTTTTGCAGTGTGTATTAGTTCTCATGCACTTCACTTGTGTGTAATCTAATTGTCATGTGCTTTTTTTATAACTATGTTGCACTTTAAAAACAATTGGATTTTTGTGTTTTGTTGTACAATATACAGACAATAAAGACACTGTTCTAATCTATTCTATTTATTTTATTTAACCTTTGTTTGGCTAGGTAATTCAGTTGAGAATCATTTTTCATTTCTAATTACAATCTATTCTATTCTTTTCTTTTCTATTCTATTCTATTCTATTTTGTTCTTTTTTTGTATTGTATTGTATTCTTTTTTTCTATTCTATTTTTCTTTTCTATTGTATTGTATTCAGCACAGTCATGGTTGATCTATCATTGTAGTTGATCATTGTGTGCAAATGCTAAATACTTCTTGATTCAAATTTTTGATCACAATCCACAGCGTACAGACAGAAAAGAGGCGAGCTCACCTTTGAGAATATAATCTGTTAGAAGACCGGGCACCTTGTCGCTGTCGTCTCTCATCGCTAGTAGAACTGAAAGGCAGCACATAAGTAGGAATGAAAGGAGCTGTCTGTGCTGCAATTAAAGAAGAACAGAAGACACCTACTTTTGGTCAGGATTTGAAGGTCTTCAAGTGAAGGAGGATATCCTTTTTTCTCATAAGGGATGACAGTTGTCAAATACTGTGACAGAAAATAAAGAATAAAGAGAACAATTTAAGGGCAGAATATATGTGTGTGTCCATCTGAGGACATCTATTAAAGAGAGAGTATATACATTCAGGACAACAAACACAACAAACAAGTCCAGGTGCTGAAACAGAAAGAGAAATAAACCTGTCTTTCAGTGCAACTGCTCCCAAACGTTTGTCGAAAGCTGTTTTGAATGACAGAGGAGAGTCCCTCCATGCTGAAACGCTGAGGAGGAAGGAAGTAAAGCAGAGAAACACAAGATGAGAGGTAAGCAAAGAAGAAAAAGCAAGGAAACTAATCAATCAGGAGGGGGGGGTGAAGCTCAGGATATCAAGTAAAAAGCACAACACTGCTATAAATGACAGTAACTACAGTATAAACTCAGTACTGACGGATCCCAGTGTCTTCTCCGCGTGGCCTTGTGAGGTCCCGGCTCCGCCTTTCAGCTTCTTTTTCTTCTTCAGTAACTCGCGGTGCTCCTTCTGTCGGTTCTGTACATCGATGAGTGCAGAGATAAAGCTATTCTTCACCTCCTTCTCAAAGTCCAGCTCGTCCCTGAGCGCTAGCTGCTGCACCAGCTCCTCTGAGAACCTCCTGATCGCCATCTCTGTCTCCTCCAGACGCTCGTTCAGCTCTGCAACGGTCATGGTCCTCACCCCTGCAGCGCAAAACCCACCACGATTTATTATAGTGTCTGATCAGTAATTACATATCAATTTACAATACAGACCGAAGAAGGAAAGCCATAACATAAAGATGATTAGTCCAGTGGCCCCTGGACGTCCACTGTGACCCCTGATCATAGACCCCGCCTCCCCGCAATGTTCATTAAGTCGTAAACATGTCACTTACACATGCTGTGCATCATTAGAATGCTTTGACTCTCCCATTTTTTTGCTACTTGGGATTTTTATGGAAAACATGAGCACTAAAGAATAATTCATCATAATGGCAAGACATGGGACGTGTTCCTTTAGTTCAGGGATCAATTATGACCCGTAAAGACTTTAACAGCTGCCAGCAACCAGAAGCATCTACTGATCTAAAATGGGTGTCACACCTTTGAAACACTAAGTCTATCGATGCATTGAAATAATTCAGGTAAAATGTAGTTTCTAGTCTTTTTAGAGGCATCAGATATGATCCATTTAGAGCCTCCATGAACAGAGAAACACCATTATCATCTGTAACATTGATCCATCAATAAAACGTATGTAGTTTGACCAACAGAACTGGTTATAGACACTTGTTTTTAGTTTCAGTTAATGAGAAAGTCAGTTTTTCTTTAACTTTCTCTGTTCTGATATAAAAACCTATGAAGTTACTCTGAGTTTCAATGAATATCTACATAATTAGTAAATGAAATATATGGAAACACCCAATTTTCACCATAAAAGGCAGAGATTAATGATAAATAGCCATATATCACTTCAAAAATATGCGTTGTAGATTAAAAAAATTTGGAAGTCTAAAGTCTAAAGTGTTATTATGAGATCAGGATAGAGAAACATTTCCTGGTGTACAGATCTGTAGCATCATTATGTTAAAGGTGTATTAAAGTAATTTTTATAAACTGAAGTAACATTATCATTGTATCAACATTTGAACTGTGACGTCAACAACTAAAATCAAATGAAGTAATCTAGAATTCAGTACCATTTCAACAATACATAGTTTTAGTGCTACTAACTCTGGACTGTGAAAGGTTGATCAGTGGGTTCAGCTTTTATTCAGTTCTCTGGTATTTCAGCAGGATTATTAGTCCTGAAACTTACTGTCCTCGTATTCAGGGCTGGTTTTGGAATGTTGGACGTCCATGGAGAGCATGGAGAGGTCGGACTGTGAGGGATTATGCACCGCATCCATGTCCGGAGAGTCCTGCATCATTTCCTCAATCTCCTCAATCACCTACACACACATCAACACAGGAAACAATGAATATATCACACCAAGAAGTAGAGCTGTGTGATATAAGTATAACATGGAATGGTAGAGGTTTGATATTATACTCTATAATAACTTGATTTGTCAGAAATTATCTTCACTATTAGACCATACTTTGTGTTCTCATATGATATGGATGTAGGGAGAATATTTACATGAAAACAACCCAAATAAAGATGCATGACAGTGAATGCAACACGAGACTGGGTTATTCTGAGATCAGGCCTAAAAGAAGCCACTTCTGTGAGATAGAAAAGGTTTATAGTTTATGTTTATTAGATGTGCAGATCTCAAACAGACATTACAGTCCATTCAAACCAACAAATTCACATTCATTACACCTTAGACTTTTAATAATCTACTAGACATTATTGTCAGGGCAAACACAGGTGTCTTAAAACATAACAAATAATACAGTTAAGCAATGCTTAAATGGCAAGTGGCTGTTTTGAGGGAGTTCCTTGTTTGATTTCTTTGTCATTTGATCTAAAATAGTGATTAAGTATTTTGTGTTTTTATTGCAAGGTTTTTATAATGAAAAGTGTGACATGGAGCAGATTCAATAGTATTAAATGCAAATAAAGGGAAAGACTAATCATTTACAAGTAGGTGGGGCAGTGTGTTGTATGTAATCATTTACTATAAACATCTGAGTCAGTATATTTACACAAACTGCCACATTGCGATATGTATAATCATCTGGATATATTATTACCTCTGTCAGGATATTTTGGATTTTTTTTCACCACACAGCTCAGTCCTAATGAGCATTAAATGATAGTTTTATCTGCCGTAGATAAATAAGTTGGACATTTGACAGAATCCATGAAAACCTACATTAACGTTATGAATAGAGGCTGATTTTACAAGTGACTTACCTGCTCTGCGGTGAAAAGGGGCTCCTCTGTGAGGCAGGAGATGATGATGGAGTGCATGTCCAGCTGCTCCCTCAGCTCCTCATCGTCGGACAGCTCTGCCGTGACATCACTCTTCCTCTGTCCAGACCGGAACAAGGGGAGGGAATTTAATCAAAGCACTAAACCCTGGCACAATGAATATTTGAGATTTGTGACATGAACAGAGGAGAGATTTGGCATCAGAGGATGGAGAAGGATGGGGGGGCGGGGGTTTGAGAAAGTGGGACAGTGGTGGGAGGGGGTGGATCACTCACTGGTTTTTCCTCCAGGTTGATCGCTGGCATGTGGAGGGAGTATGTTCTAGACTGTTTCCAATCCACCGGCATCACTTGTCCATAGCTGCTGGTTAAAGCGTTCCATATCCTACCGGGGTGAGAGGATGAGGATGCATCAAGGCCGGAAACTATCACATTTACAAAAAACACATCAGCTGTAACTTCTGTGTCCGGGGATTACAAATAAACATGAAAACCGCACCAAAAAAGTCTAAAAATACATTATAATCAGATTTAGCAGTTTTGATGTGGTGAACTTTGACATTCTGATATAATCCCCGATAGTGTGGTTCATCCAGTTGAATATGACACAGATGATGAGATTTTAAGGCAAATCAAAACCCAAAGCTGCAGCATCCAGAGAACTCTATGACTCTGGACCTGTTTAGACTGATATAGTCAATTTGACACTCACTACTCATCAAATAACTCACAGAAATGTGTATAAAATAATAATAATAATGTGACAGAGAGTTAAACAAATACCTGATTTATCTCTTGGCACAACAGGAAAAATACTAAAAGAGGTTTAGTAATATATAGAATAGAATAGAATAGAATAGAATAGAATAGAATAGTATAGAATAGAATAGAATTTATTGTCATTACACAGTTGTGTGCAGTAAAATTGGGGTACAGTGTGCAATGATATAATAGAGAATCAACAAAAAAATTCTTGGCAATAAAAACAAGAATAAGTACTATTATAGAAATATGTAATAGCCTAGTTACAGTGTAGTTATACATATTTTCTTAAACGCTTTTAACATTATAGTATTATATAACTGTTCTAACTCTTGCAGTTGTTCTACTTTGCTCTGTTAACATTTTATTTTTATTTTTATTAAAATCAGATGTTCCCTCCATGTCTTTTCCTTAGGTTTAAAGCTAGGACATGACAGTGACGATCATTATTTCTCTAACAATATAGGTCAGTATCGACAATGAACGTAAACTCGGCTGAATGGAGCCATTTAAGGACAAACGCCGATAGTACGTGGGTATTTCAATTCACCTGTGGGTTGTATCTGTAAAAATCCAGGGTTATATCTCCACTGTCTGGAATTATGGTGGAAAAAGAAGAGTATTTAGGATGTCTGGATAGAAATAATGGAGATAAACGCTGGTCTGTGTGTATTCGTCAGTATTTGAACGCATCACGGTGGCGCTCTTCATCCATAATAACATCCAGCTGATAGTTCTACCACATCCCCGTCTGTTACACAAACAAACAGTGAATATATCTTAAATTCCACCTTCGGTATGAATGAAACCCCTCTCGCCGACACATCGCGGTCATACCCAGGCCAAAAACAACCCCACTCACTCGTCTTTCTCCAGCAGCGCGTCCTCGGTAATCACACTCACTGGAGCGATGCTTTCCGTCTCGGCGTTAAAATTTCGGAAGCACACGGATAACTTCTCGTCGAATTCGTTCACCAGGTCCTCCATCGACCTAAAAGCACCAAGTTCCACCGGGGATAAGCTGCCGTCGTGCAGACCATCATCATCCTCATCCTCCAGGAGGAGCTCCGCGGCGGACGCACGGCCTTTACGCGGCAGCTGTTGCACCGCATCCGGGCTCGGATCACACACATTCGGCCACTCGTCGTCGAAATGCGCGATGGGTGCCGCCATGGGTGCCCGGATTTCCCTATTCGCCCCGGGGAAAATAAGGAGGTTTTTGGGGGCGACCAGGCCTCAGCATCCTCTCCCCCCGTGTGGCCGCTCACTTCCCGATAGTATGGCTGCACTGACCGGGCCCACTAGTGGCTGCACTGGACACGGCTGCAGGGCTCTAGCCTGCAGAGAAACATGCACACTGTGGGAAATCTGCAGCTTGTAAAGAAAGCTGGATGTGTTGTCTGAAGCATAGAATAGGCAAGTCGAATTTATTTGTATGGCACGAGTCACATACACATGGTAATTCAAAGTGCTTTACAAAAATAAAAGTTATGAATACATCGACAAGGATATAGATTAAAACAGTAAAGCATATATTTTAAGTAGAATATTTAAAAAAAAAAAAAACCGAAATTAGTGAAATTAAAACCTATACATAACCTATAAAGACTCAACTGATGCAACAAAACCTCATCCTCCATCATTCATTAACATAATTTAAGCTTATTAAACCACTTTAATTAAACAATAAGTAAGTACATCAGCTTATTTAATAAATCTAGTCATCAAAACGCAACTTTAACACCCTTAAAGTGTGTGTATACATATTTACATTATTATGTATATGAGGGTTTCAGTCCAACAGTGACCTCTTGCGGCCACAAACAGAACAACATAAACGTCAGTCTACTACATAAACTGTTACTATTGGCAACAGACGCCAAACAAACTTCTAAAAACACAAGAAACCCCTCTGAATGCGCCTGTGCATAAGCCGTTTGGGATGTTTAGGTGTGTCCTGTGAATATTTTAGCAGATTTGAATCCGTCTCTGGTGAAATGAGCTCACCACTGTCGATGCTGAAGAAGACGAGGCGCGTTCCTCTGTGTGACCCCATGAATGAACAATGGTAGGTGAATAAAACTGGACAAAAGAATAAATACTTCAGTGAGTAAGTGTAGCTGTGAAGGGTGCAGACATGAACTTGTGTTTGACCCACAGGGGCAGACAAAAAGTGCCTTTTAGGAGGAATCTGTTGACAGGTAGGCTACCATTGTTTTTAACACTATTGCACCCAAAACACTGCAGATCAGCAAACAAGCACTAAAACTGAGAAACTATTGATGTTTTCAGAGTTTCAGGCAGAAGTTTCTTCTGAAACACATGTTCCCTTGGCTTCCAATACTCATCTCAGTGATGGTCTTTCCAATTCGATGTCGAAAGCCTCACAGAAGAAAGGTACAAATCTACAAAATACAACTCTACAGCCCAAATCTAATTATTTTAGATGATCAGTACCAATGTTTTTCCCACTACATTAGCATCTAAAATTGCATGATTAGTTGATTGCAGTTAATTTCATGCCATGGACATAATGAAAAGTGAGCCAGAGTATTAATATTAATCCTAACAAACATCAGCCAAACTACTGACAACCAAAAAGCATCTACTGATCTAAAAAAAAAAAATTCAATAACTTCTGATTTCCATGAATATATTGAAATAATTTAGATAAAATGCAGTTTCTCAGATTTTCACTGCCGTCAAACATGATTCATTTGGATGTTCAGAGACTCTGTAGTGACATGGAAACACTATTATGTTCTGCAGCATTGATTCACCAATAAAACCCACATAGTTTGATAAATGACAGTGGGTGTTGATGCTTGTTTTTACTAATATATTTTGCTGTAAACTTCGCTTTTCTTTCATTTTCCCTGATCTAATGTTTTAGACATAGGAAAGCATTTGGTATTCACTGAAAAATGCAGAGTATAAAATATTATTTGATACAAATAAAACATGTTTAATTACATATTATATGAATACTATCAATAGATTGAAATAATTGAGATAAAATGCAGTTTCTGAGCTTTTCAACAGAATCAGATATGACCTATTTGGACATTCAGAGGTTCTGTAGTTAACATGGAGATTCACAAGTAAAACCAATGCAGTTTGATAAATGATAGTGGTTGTAGATGCTATTTTTATGTTTTTTTAGTAATATATATATATATATATATAACTTTTGCATTTACATTTTTATGAACATCTACATGATCAGTGAATTAAATACAGAAAATATCTGATTCTCATTGAATAATGCGGAATGCAGAGGATAGTATGATAATGAGTGGTGATAAATCAGTTAAAAACAAAACAAAAACATGCAAACAATTCATTTTGAAGTTGTTACAAAAATGATTTTAGGTTTTTAAATGTTTAAGTCATATTAATAACAATCGTACAAATAGAAAATATGATTTAGTGAGATGATTTCATACCTTAATTATTCAAATCTCAGGGGCTCCTCCAAGCGACTTCGAGCTGATGTCTGCTATGATGCAGCGGATCTCCATGTTGGAGAAAACAGTGAAGAGCCAAGCACAGGAGATTGAAACCAAGGTAAATATACACAACTCCTCCCATTAACAACAGAGAAAGCAGTAAAAAACAAACAAACAAAAAAAAACCACCTCTAATGGTTGTTTCTTCTCTGTTCTTCTACAGGATAAAAAGATTTCAGTCCTGGAGGAGAAACTTAAAAAGAAATCAGGTGATTACATCCAGAGTTCAGTCCGGTGTTTGATGCTGAATTTGTAGATAAAACTGAATCTGTCTGTGTCGATATAGGACGTGCACTTGATCTGAGCTGCAGACGTGAGCTTGAAAGACGGTGTGAACAGTTGCAGGACCAAGTGTGTGAAATGGAGGTGAGTTTATTTAATGAAACACTGTAAAAAAAAAAAAAAAAAAAAAAGTCTTTAAATTGTGGTGAGTGATACAGTTACTGATTGTCTTTATACCCTGTAGAGTTTTCTGAACGACTACGGTTTGATCTGGGTGGGAGATGGTGAGACGAGTGAACATGAGGAGACACACAGCTCAGATAAAGACCTGCACTCAGGTAGTTTCAGGATGACTTTAAACTTGTCCTATTACACATTTAACATTTAGTATCTATCTATATATTGTTTTTATGAGAACAAAGTAATAGCAAGACCAAATAATAATAGTAGTAGTAGTAGCAATAATAATAATAATAATAATAAAATAACAAACAAAGTAGAAGGTACAACAGCAGAATACAAGATGCAAGCAAAGACACTAAAACAGAAAAAAACACAATAAAAGAGATAAGTACAGCAAAGGCAATAACATGAGTCTCTGAATAAATTTGGGTCTAAGAAAGTATAGAGAGGGCAGAAATAAGGTCACATGATTCTGTGAATTCAATGCAAAAAATGAAGGAATGGAGTAAAACAACATCACGTATGACAATATAAATGAATAACCAAAACAGGATCAAATTAAATATTCCATATTAAGAAAGGACAACATCACAAAAAGACAGGCCAAAAAAAACCCCCACTGGTTTTAAGGATTTCTTTAAAAGATGTTACAGATACTGTTAGGCTGTTCCAAAGTTGAGGGGCCCTGCTGGAGAAGGGACAGACAGGAGCCATCCACCCGAGGATCTAAGGATCTATTAGCATGTCAGCTATATTGCAAGGGGTAAGGCCCATTCAAGCTTTAAAGGTGATCAATAAAATCTTAAAATCAGTTCTAAAATCCACAGGAAGCCAATAGAGTGGAGCCAGGATAGGAGTGATGTGATGTAATCTGTTAAAACCAGTGACACAAACGACAACAGAGTTAGATGTACCACAAGTGTGAATAAAAAGTGAAAAATTCTGCATCTTTTATTTTCAGAATCGTCCTTTAAGGTACTGAGTGGTAGTTTTTTGTTTGTTTGTTTCTTTGTTTGTTTTAACTGATTTTGTAAAAATAAAATAAAATAAAAACTGCATTGAAACTAGTGTAGGTGCCAGTGTTTGACCTATGCCAGACTGTAAAAAAAATAAAAATAAAAAAATGTGGTTATAAAAGTTATAAAGAATTGAAATAAGATCTCGAACCACATCAACAGGCTGCACAAACACACACTCATGACAACTAAAGGATTAAAATACCAACAAAGTTAATATGTACTTAATAGTTATGATCAGGACTGGAGGTGATTGAAGGATTTAAGTCATTTAAAGCAGAAAATAATCATTTTTGATGGTATGTTTTTCTGACATGGACATTAATGAACTCATTGGAGGTTTTTCTGAGGTGGACGAGTCTTTACATGACTCCATTTCTGCAGCGTCAGCGTTAAAGACAAAGGGTTTCCCCCTCATTTATGACAGTAGAACAGTCCAATACAAAAAAAAGTCCAACACATGGCCCAGATAATTTAGTATTTTTCACATTTTTGGTTGAACCCTTAACCTTTTGACTCAAATGTATCAATCTTTCTCCTGCAGGCAGCTCTGTGGGAAGTTTCCACATGAACTTTGACCTGGTCCTGCAGAGGGTCAAGGAGCTGAACGTCGTCGCAGGGGAGGGAGAGTGTGTTGTCCAAACGACAGCAACGGGGGGACACCTGGCCCAGAGGGAACCGATTCAGCTGAGGCTCTACAAGAACGGCATTGTCATGTTCAACGGGCCTTTCCGTTCCTATCAGGAGCACAGCACCCAGGTTCCAATCCCAAAAACACGACAGACAGCAGAGTCCATGCAGAGAAACTGTGTCTGATCGGCTCATGTTTTTACAGCAGTGCATGCAGGATCTGATGGATGGGTATTTTCCCTCTGAGCTGCAGGAGAGGTTTCCAGATGGTGTGCCGTTGGAGGTGGGCGTCTGTGTGTTTGTGTTTGCCTGTGAGAACGTGTATGAATTTGCCTCTTGACTGAATTTATGTCATGTAGGTTCATGACAGAAGAGATGAGGAGTTTGTCTTCAGGCTTCCATGGGACGCATTTCCTGGTCGAGGGCAGGCCGTTTGTGAAGAGGAGGATAAATCTGCAAATGCTCCCAACAGTCAGATACCTGGTCTGTAAATACACACACACACACACACCACATGCACATACACATACACACACACACACGCACATACACACACATGCACACACGCACGCACACACACGCACACACACATACACACACGTGCACACACACATTCACGTACACACATGCACGCACACACACACACACACACACATATGCACACACACACACACACACACACACACACACAAGCACACACACACACACATACACACACACATATGCACACACACACACACACATACACACAAATGCATATACACACACACACATACACACATACACACACATACACACATGCATACACATGCACACACACATACACACACGCACACACGCACGTACGCAAGCACGCACACACACGTACGCACAAACACATATTCTTGTATTTCGTATCTTCTTGAGACGTCAGTATTAACAACTGCCTTTTTAGGATCACCCTTTCAAGACCTCACAGGAGCATACATATGAACACACGCACACACACGCACACACACACACACACACACACACACTCATTGTATGCTCTTTATTCTGCCGCTGTGACACCATCCTGTGTCTTAGAGGCAAAAACTGAACTTTTTTTCTTCACTACATTTGTTTCACAGCTATAGTTCATTCAGATGAAGGCTTACACAGTATATAATCCTGTTAAAATACAACATTCTCTAAGTCATTTCAATAATTTTGTATCTTTTGTTGTCTCAGTAAAAGCAGTCTGTAGCTGAGTCATTTTACAGATGTTTATGAGTCATTACAGCTCCACCAAGTTTGATTCTCTTTTCCCTGTTAATAAAACTGGACTCTTCTGCATATGAAGTCTTACTTAGATGGGATTTTTCATGCAGGACTTTGATGTCGTATCAGTATTTGAGTAAAGGATGTGAATACTCTTCCACCGCTCTTTAAAAACAGGCTCATCCTCATATCATCCTATGCTTCACAGTTAACAAACTGAGCCTGGATCAGTTCCTGAATCAGTTGCCGAAGGTGGTCGTCAGAGCCGGTCGAGTGATTGATATTAGGGATTCGTTGAGATGTACCCTGCAGGTGAGCAGCAGACACATTCTTGGACCTGTTGTGGATTTATATGCACTGCGGATGAACGTTAAAGAGAGCGATCAGGCCTGTCTGTACTTGTGTTGAACACCCACCGGCTGCAGTCATGTTCATCTAACCAAATACCTTTATTAGGGTTCATCTGATGCCCAAAGCAGCAGCTCTGTGATCCTAATAGATACTCCAGCGCTGCAGGAAATGAAGGAGAGGTACTCAAAGCACTGTCATCTGTTATTACAAACCACACATTCTGATGATTTTGGTTTTAGAAATTTGTCTTCATCTTATTTCAGTTCAGGGGCCACACACAGTCCAATTTGATCTGAAGCCGGTACCGCCAGTAAAATAACAGCATACAAATACATAGATAATGACAATTCTAAAGGTTTATATGTTTTAAAGCAGGGGTGTCAAACTCATTTTAGTTCAGGGGCCACATTCAGTTATGTACGGATGGCTGAAACAGTAAAATAATGACAGAATAACACATAAATAATGTCAACTCTAAACTTCTTCTTCATATTTTACAGTGAAAAATGTAAAATGACCTGATGAAAATGTTCAAATCTATAAATTATCCTTTTGAACAATGTGAATAATATTAACACTATAATCACTATTATGCTTTAGTTTATCATTTCCACTTGTACATTATAACTTACAGGTCACATTGCATCAACAGATACATAAAATATTTAGTAACAGATGGAATATTATTAAAATTGCACATCTTTTAAGACATTTCAGGTAATTCCGATTTTTTGCTAAATTATACTTTGTTTTAGCCTAAATACATGACAACGTTTATATTTACTAAGACAAAAATTTGTGACTAGTTATAGGTCATTATGACACTGAATTGGTCTCAATGTGGAACCTGAACTAAAATTATTATTAATAAATTTTTGCATTTCACAAATTCAT
>JAPSES010075731.1:0-30284 GCA_029822895.1 Maxillicosta whitleyi | reverse complement strand
ATAATAAAGTGATAAAGTACTTATAACAACGATATAAGTAGTCAAAATAATAATAATAATAATAATAGTAAAATAAATAGACATTGACACAAAAGTTGCACACTGGATACAATAAACTATATTACACAACTTAAAGTGTCCATTCCCACTGATGGACCAGTAGACATGTGCTCTATCACAGCCTGGTGTCGTCCTTGTTGTCCTCTTCTTCTTCTCGTCTCTGATTTTTAACTACATTTCTGCTGGTGTTTCAAATTCTTTTTCATGTTCTTTTCCTTTTCTCACCTCATCCATGGCCTGTTGAAGTCTGCAGGTCATGTCCAGAGTTTTCTCATGTTCTTTCACACTTCGTTCAAACTCTCCCATCTGTCTTTGCAGCTCATTGATGGTGTCCTCTGTCTCACGGGCAATGCCCCCATCTTTGACCTCTGACCCCAGGCGGGCCGTCAGACCCTGCAGGCGTTTCCTCAGAGCCTGAAGAACACACAGTTTGAGCGATTATTTGGAGATGAAACCTCAAACGTTGGTGTAAAGTTTAAGCCTTTAACCCCTGACATAACGGTGGTGAGCGTTTTGAATGTGTGATTTATTTTGAATAGTCAAAAAAATTCAACTGTTTACTCAATAGGAAAAAAATCTCAACATGCTGATAGAATAGCCCTGGTTTTTTCCATTGACATTAATATCTATGAGAATTCATTTTCAAAAAAGGCATTTGGAAGACACTATGGGTTAAGTTTGGTATTTTCAATGCGTAAGTGGGCTGAGGTTGATATAGATGTGTTTGTCTGTGGGTTTGTGCGGTTCTGTGGTTTCCTGAAGGTCCATAAATGTGTCACCTGCAGTTTGTCGTCATACGTCTCCACTTGCTGCAGTTGGTTTCTCACCGCCTTCATGTTTCTGCTACGGTCGTTTCTCTTCAGGAAGTTAAACTTCAAGTTACTGAAACGTTTCTTCAGCTCCTTGAATGCATCACGAAGCTGCAACAGTAAAAATACAAGATGTGATCCAATCCCATGATGTGAATAAGAACAGATTAGACAGTAACTGGTTCCATTAACAGGATGAAATGATATCCATCCATCCATCCTCACTGACATTTTGATTTGTTTATTTGTGATAAAAGTAACTGAATGAAGCTGGAAACCGGTAACATAACATGCTGCACACTTTTAACCCCCTCGGCCAATATAGTTTAAGATTCTGTTGAAAGTTTACTGCCCTATAATTTAGATTGTCTTTGTGTAAAATTTATTACAAACATATTTATATTTGAAAATACTTCCAGGCTTCATGCCAAAATGCATCCACAGTATAAACATGGTGCAGATATCTCAATGCATCCATCCATCTTCAACCGCTTAGTCAGGTTTTGGGGTTGCAGGGGAGGGGGGGGGCTATCTCAGCAACTATGGGCGGACGGCGTGGTTCACCCTAGATGAGATGACAGACGCACACACACACAGACTAGACAATTTAGAGTTACTAATCAACCTATTCCCCAAGTGCATGTCTTTGGAAGTGGGAGGAAGCCAGAGTACCCGGAAAGAACCCACACAGTTATGGAGAGACCACTAACCACTACGCCACCGTGCTGCCCATTGGGCGGAGCATTAAGGGTCTTGCCCAAGGACCCTCACTGGTAGCTCAGTGTTTGCATGTGTCTCCGGCCGGAATTGAACCGGCGACCCCATGCATCCCAGGCCATGATCTTACCACTGAGCCAGCCAGCTGCAATCTCAATGCATTCTTCAGATAATGCGATCATGTCATAGTATGGACAGACGGACAGACGACAAAAGGATTACAATACCCCTTTGGCCAGTAAGAGTAAAAACTAAACTATACTATAGTCACATGATTACGACACAACAGCTGCATGTTCATTATAAAAGCCAAGTCGCCTCTGTGTGTGTGTGTGTGTGTCCGGGGATTCACACAACCTCTGGAATAAGCTGACAGCTGCAGTTTGTCATACTTATGTATTTTTGGTCAAGGAACACACTAGCCAAAATAGCAAGTTGATAGGACCAATATTTTGGGAGGTATTAGTAATTGGAATACAGTAGCCTTACAATGACGTTGCTATGGCCAGAACGCTTTGGCAGTGACTGCTGCACAACTGTGGTGCAGCACGCACAAATACACAACACAGAACCTGTGGATCCTCACAGGTCAACCTGCTAGTTAGATTTAGTTTGAAGAGAAATCAACAAATTTAGTTCAGAAATATAGCTGAATAACATTATTTCTGTAACATTATTCACATGGTTGTTTTTAGATTAATTCACCAGGGTTTTATTATACGGTGATTGAAAAATGACTCACTGTGCATCAATTCCAACCATCTTTAATATGTGTGATTTAAGAGACAGTTTTAGTCACATTAACCCTTTAAAGTCCTGTCTCTGGTTCTGGAAACAGCTCCATTATAAACGGCAGCGGTCGAGTTTCAAAGTGACAGCTGTTGGTCAGATGAAGGCAAGTGACCCAGAGGCATGATGGGAAATGTAGGACCTGCTGTCATCAGACACATTTAGATTGTTCATTTGACAGAACTGCAGTTAGTTTCGAGTTATGATTTAAAAAAAAAAAGTTTCTGTTTCTGGTCATTTTTATATTTGAATAAAACTATGATCATATTGTGGACGTTCTCACTTCCTTATAAAGTCTGTGTGTTGTGTTGTGTTGTGTTGTGTGTATCTTCTTGCTTTATTTCATCACCGTCCTGTTGAAAGTGTGGATTCTTTTTAATGCCAGTCTTTGTCAGTCATCGTTTCAAACCGTCAGATAAATGGTCATCTTGTGTTTGAGCTGGTTTCCCAGAGCTTCGCGTTGATGCGACGGCCTGGAGCTGAAGTTTTATAGGATTATTTTTAGCAGAAGGGTGTGAATGCAGGACATTTCTGAGAGGGGGGGGGGATCAGATGGCAGATCTGTCAGCTGAGGACAGCTGAGAAACAGACGGAGGTGATGAAGGCTCTGAAACTGGAGGCTGACCAGGGTATTTCCAAACGGGACAACCAAGACCCAGACCAGAGACCAGTACAAGGAGGGAACAGATTTAACCACAGATTCATGACTATAGAACATGCAGATCACGGATGGCAAACATATCGCCCGTGGGCCAAAACTGGACCACTGAAGCATCCAATCCAGTCCATGGGACTTTTGAATGGTAAAAATGAAACTGAAGATATTAATAAATATTGTTAAAGGTTTTGAAATCATTATAGTTCATGTTCCACATTCAGACCAATTTCATATAAAGTGGATCAGACCAGTAAAATGTATATCACAATAATACTGGAAGGTCCCAGAGCATCTATGTGTGTGTGTGTGTGTGTGTGTGTGTATACCATAATTCTGAGAAACTGAAACATTTTTAACTGGCCAATTTGGTAACTACAGTTGAGGAATAGTTCATATCTCCACATTAAATATCTTGACAAGTTCATAGAAACAATATTTTGGGAGATATTATTAATTTTGGAAAACAATAGCCTTACAGTCACATTGCCTGTTTGTCTGGAAGCACAGAACCACAGCATGATGGGAAATGAAGTTAAAAACAGGAACGATGCATTTTCTAGCTTCAGTCTATGGGACCGGCAGGGTTACATCCTGCATCACTGCTGTGTTTGATGCAGGTTCTTTCCCTTAACCCTAACCTCTGACCCCTGACCCTAAACCACGCCCCTGGGCAAAGCATGCATGGCGGTGTCTTTCAACCTTGGGGTCGGAACTCCACATGGGGTCACATGGAATTTCTAATAATTTATACAAATTAAAAAAAAAATAAAAATTAAACCTTACTAATAAAAACATATGAATTGACAGACAATTACAATACATAAAAGACAAACTAAAACATTATGGTACTGTTTATCTTTCAAATGTTCATTGTGGTGGGTTTCAGATGCTGCAGCTCTTTCAGAATTCATTGTTTTATGGTTTGCTCAGTATTAATTTGCAGCCTTATAATACAAGCTGGACTGACTGTACATATCCTGACCAAGGAAAATAAACTGCCTTTGTCCATAGTAACATACATTATAGAACCTAAATGTCATTGCCATTTATTTGGACCATAGCATAGCAAACTATCACCACTGATGTACGGTGAAATGAACAATAGGAGTCCCTTCAGTCCATGACAGTTGATGGTGTAAGTGCAGTACCACACAGCCCCCCCCCACTGAATAAAACTGAACCCGCCTGTGCTGGATTTAATAAGATTGGAACCATAATGTTGATGTTCCTCCAGAGGATGACCAAACACACCACGCTGTTGATGTTACGTTTCATCATCAAATCCAAACGGACCATGAGGCACCAGCTGGACTAACATCCAGTACCCGAATGTGGCCCAGATGACCCAGTAGAGCCCCCATTAACTGAACACTGAAGGATGGAAAACCCAGTGTCCCAACACTGTGGTCCATCTGCTGGACCTCTGGGGATTTTTAATGACCCGATCCTCTAAACATCTGAGGCTGCAACAACAAACCAAAATAGAAACACACCTCAACAACAAGTCCTGCTTTTAAGAACCACCTCATCAACGTCAACGCATCATCTTCCAACAACAAATGAACAACTGAGTCCAGGTGAATCAGCAGAACAGGCTCCAGCAGGTCTCAGATGGGCTGGACCTGGACATGAACCTCCATCCACTGTCACTGGTCCAACTCCATGGGTTTTACTGGTGAATCAATGTTGTAGAAGATGATGGTGTTTCTACATTTACTACAGAGCTTCTGAACGTCCAAATAGGTCATAATGATGATCCAAAATTATCATTAATAAATATGAAGGAATAAATAAATCAGTAGATCTAAATGAACACAAATGATTCAGAACATTTACAAAATAATAAACACGGAGAAAAAAAAAGTAACAAAATGAACAAAAATGAAGGAAAACTAAATAAGTAGCCAAAGTCATCCATAAAATTAAAAACAAAAATGAGAAAAGATGACAAAGTGCATTTTACATGTATTAATGGATCAACAGGTATTAAACAGTTACATCAGTAGATGGTTTTGGGTCTTTATGGGTTAATTTCTTCTTCTTCTTCTTCATTGGTGACATACAGCACCAGGTGCATGATGGGAAATACCCCCCTCCCCCCCTTCCCCTTCATTCCTCCTCCAGTTGCTTCAGTGATACAGCAAAATAAACCAGTGACACCAGTAAAACCAGTCAAATGTCAGACTAGTAAATGTCGGATATAGTAACTGAATGACGTCATGTTGACAATTCTTAAACTGTATTTTTTTTGGGAATATTCTGGTTTAGAAACTGTGATTGGCTTAAGCAGCTGTCAGTCAAACCAGGAAACCACCAGAAGATATTTAATAACTTACAGCATATTTATAGATTGGGTTTTATATGATGTGGGCTTTTTTTTTTTTTTTAATATCTTCCAGTCTTTCCAATATTTTATTTTTTCTTCTCACTCTCATATCTGTAGTGTCTTATACTTGTTCTTCATCTTCTTAATTCCACTTTTGTTCAACAGTTATTTCCCTTACTTTCTACATTTCCTTCTTTAACTTTATGTTCTGATGCTGGACCTGAACGTAGATCTGGAGCCGTTTGGAATAAAAAGAACCTGAGTAGGAAACTTTAAATCCAAGTTGTGCAAGTTTAAACATCTTGTCTGTGTCTAACCTTTAACTCTTCTATTTCATGGATTCCCTTTAATTTCAGAGACATGAAGTGACAGATTTAGTTTCGTGTCCATGTGAACCATGGTCTGGTTTCAGTCCCGGTCCTGGACTTGGTTCATGAGCTGCATAGCATCTAAATGTGGAACGTTAACTACTGCTATATTTAGACGCTGATAAACCCACCAGAGTTTGAGCGTCCGTTCAATCAGACTTGGATTATTTGTTTCTTCAAAGCTGTGGTATTACCGTCTCCATGGTGATGGAGAATAATGTGGTGAAGCTGTGACTGGTGTGAAACTGGTTAAATGCAATTTAAACACACATACCAGTGGAACCACACGCAGCTGTTCTGGCAGAAAGAGGAGCAACACCGCCCTCTACTGGTCACATCCACCAACAACAGTTAAATAGGATTCAAAGTCAGTTGTTTTTCATGTTGGAGGCTGATTTTTCATCATATATTTGTGTTGAAGGCTGGTTTTTCATCATATATGTGTGTTGAAGGCTGGTTTTTCATCATACATTTGTGTTGAAGGCTGGTTTTTCATCATATATTTGTGTTGAAGGCTGTTTTTTTTTCATCATATATTTGTATGGAAGGCTGCTTTTTCATCTTACATTTGTGTTGCAGGCTATTTTTTTTGGCATATATTTGTGTTTCAGGCTGGTTTTTCATCATATATTTGTGTTTCAAGCTGGCTGTTCAACATATACAGTATTTGTGTTGCAAGCTATTTTTTTTTGTGTGTGTTTCAGGCTGATTTTGTATCATATATTTGTGTTTGAGCCTGGTTTTTCCATCATATATTTGTGTTTCAGGCTGTTTTTCAGATTGGTTATTGTGTGTTGAGTGTAGCCTGGGATCTCCGTCCTCACCTGGTTGATGTCTTCATTCAGGATTCTTGTCCTCGTCTCTCTGTGGAGCTCCTCCTCTCGTCGAGAGGCTTCGTTCATCCATGAGACGCAGAGCGAGTCCAGAGATAGAAGACGTGTCTCCAGCTGCTCAGACCTGAATCTGGACCAGGTCTACAGAGGTCAGGGTAAGATAAGACACTGCGATGAGGAGACAGGACATACATAAGATGATGAATAATCATCTGTGGATGTTGACGTGTGGAGTTTGTACGGCTTGTTTGATTGCGGTACAGATGTCCATCTTCAGTGTTGAGGCTGAGTTCAACAGGTTCTGGATCTGCTGCCGCTGGTCTCTGGTCACCTTCAGCTCAGCTTCACCTGATCCACATGAACCACTTGAACCTGTGGCAGATCTGAGCGGGTCAGACTGGAGCAGCACCTCCAACTGGACACAGTACAGAACCACACCATGAACAGAGATGTGAAACCCACAGTGTGTTCTGTTCAGTTCTAAATGTTCTACTCACTTGTTTGGTCGTCTGGTGGAACCTGAGGCTCAGATCCAGAATGGATTCACTTTGTTGAATCTTCTCCTTCACCTTCTGATGGAGCTTCAGCAGCTCAGACAGATGCTCCTCCTCCTCCTCTTCTTCCTGAACTCCTCTCAGAGTCTTAAAGCTCCTCTTCATGAACTCAGTCTCAGCATCCAGTCGCTGGAGTCACAATGAGAAGTTTATTTGAGGTTTTGTTTCTGTAGACATTGTTTTACAGAAACAAAAACCATCAATGTCCTAGTTTGTGGGGTCTAAATTATAATAAATTAATAATTAATCAGATGAGGATCAGGTCTGGGCTGATTCTGGACTTTCATCTACATCCAAACAAATTTGTCCTGATGCTGGTGGAGATCAGGCAACTTTAGGACAAAGACTCGACTTAGTTTCTGTGACAACATCAATCCAACAGTTATTAATCAGATAATTGTAATAATCAGATATGATGCTTTTACAGTCACCTCAGAAATAGGATAATCCATAAACCTTGGTTTAGACGTTTCGGTCCATTATTGGATTTATTTCAGAGTTCGTATGGATGTAACAACATAGAATCCAACTTTGTCTTTTATGTCACACAGTTTTGTCTGATTTTATAATTTTTCACATGTTCAGATGTAACAGAACTCAAATCAGATTAATCTGTATACATGCATGAAGACATGGGAGTATTCATTATAATCAGATTTACAAAATGTCACAGAAATAATGTGGATGGAATTGGGATTGGTGACTCATGGATCGGATCCGATGATGTAGGTTCAATAAACCCTCCTCAGTCCAGTTGGCTCTGTTCAGGACCAGACCAAACATGACCTGGATGAGTCAGAACGTCCTCAGGGTAGATTTTTGGACTCACAGTGAAGTGTGGAGTGGCCAAACTGAAACGCTGCTGCAACTTCGAGGTCTGCAGATCTGATCCCACATCCACCAGAGTACAAGAGTCCAGCAGATCCGAGACCCCGTTCAGGTCCTGCAACGTCTGAAAACACATCGATCATCAGCTAAATGAAGACCATTTAGAACCTGATCCATTAGAGCGACGCCACAGTTCAAAGAAAAACCTCAACTTTTAAAATAAAAATAATATGTTTTAATTCGATTAATCGACAGAGAAACGTCACCGTCAGTTATAAAATGAAAACCAAAGGTCCGGGTTGTTTTAACTACCATCTACAGTCCTCATTCTATTGTCAGCATCTGGTTTGGACTGGATGTCTGTAACTGCTGACTACCTGTCCGTACCTTTGACAGTTTGTCCTGGTACTTCTTCTTCCTGTCCTCCTGCTGTTGTCGGGTTTGGATTTGTTGATGACTCTTCATCTCCTTCACTTCATCCTTGGTTTTGTTGAGTCTGTTCATCGTCTCCTGAACCGTTGACTTCACAGACTGAATATTCAACCCTGACAGAGACGTCTCAAAAAAACAAAAACATATATGGGTTCAACACTCAGAGTTCCTACAAGCATCTTCAAGTTAAATTTAAGACTTTGTAGGACCTTTTTAACACTACTTTTTTATGTCCACATGTGAGCATGACTAACAGTGTGTAAGGCTGAATGTTCTGCAGAGGTAGCCATTATTGGGTAATAATTTCAGTATAAATTGTTGAGTTAAATTGGGTGGAACAGAGTAGACTCATGTAATGTTGCTTTCTTTGCATCTTGGACATTTCCTGGACATATTTAAACACAGTACAGTGAACATGTTTATGGCAGCAGAACTGAACACCTACTACATCAGAACCACGTTTAGACTGGATTTTAACCCTTAGCACTGAGACATTATTAGGTTTTAAATCTTGCTCTCTTATGACTTAATCATGCTTTTAGATGCAAAGCACATTGGTCATCTTTATGTTGTTGTAAAGTCCTATATAAATACATTTTGATTGATTGATTTAAATTCAAGATTTTAAAGACCTTCTAAGACCCTGAAGGAAACCTGACACTACAAGACACAGTGACGTCTTCAGGAGGGTTTGTCTTCTGGTTGTTATATCAAAGCTCTGATTTTGAGTCTGGTTACCATGGGAACAGCCCCAGTGCAGGTGTCTCCCAGTTCCTGCACATTGGTGAACATCTGGAGAGCCTTCTGCCACTGGAAGTCCTCCTCTTCCTCTTCTTCCTCCTCCTCTTCTTCTTCCTCCTCCTCCTCTTCTTCTTCTTCCTCCTCCTCCTCCTCTTCCTCTTCAGGTCTCCTACCGTAAACCTCCTTCAGACCTTCAAACTCCGCCTCCACCTGAACAACAGGATGTAGCTGCATTAATGGACAAACCAGCGCCCTCTAGAGTTCATGACACACACCAACGAACCGTCTGCACTCCACTTCTGATTGAATGAGTTTAATCTACAACAAATATTCACAGAAAAGAATCCTCATCTAAGAGGGAGTCCAAATGTGTGTGTTTCAAAAGTTATATTTAACAGATGTATTAGTCATTTTCATATCTATAACCTCAGGATTAAATGTCAAATAGTTCAATAATCAAGCCAATTCAAGTCAATAAATTCTGACTGTTAATGTGTCCTTGAACCAAAATAATAACAGTAATATTAGTAATAGCAACAACAACAACAATAATAATAATAATAATAAATTGACCAAACAAAGGAGTGAATGAGCCTTGGGTTCAAACTTAAATTATAACAGAAAATGGGCAAAAACATGAATCTCCTCAACTCTTGATAAAAGACGTGGATTTTATTCAGAGTTTTAACAAAACCAGCTCATTATTCGTCCCTATAAGTAGCTGAATTTTCTTTCACTCATGACTAGTGGGTTTGGCGAAGCCATTTGTTATCAGCCAAATGTGTTTGCTGTTTTTAGGTCACACTGACAGCAAAAATGATCCAATCCTCTGTACCGCCTCCTTTAACATCAATGGCAGCTTTAAATCTTTTGTCCTAGCTGTGGTATTTGCTCAGGTGGTAAAGCTGCCGATTCTTCTTGGTAGAACACCTTCAGTTCCTTTAAGATTTTGCATTTTCTTGCATGAACTGCATGTTTGAGACCTCCAAAAATGTGGCTAAATCATATTAAGGTCAGGAGACTGAGATGGCCACTCCGTCACCTTCCCTTTTTCCTCCTGTAGCTCAATGACAGGTCACCTTGGTCTTGTGTTGTGGGTCATTGTCATGTTGGAACATCCAAGACCGTCCCTTACACATTCTATCAGGGTATGTAAACTGATGAGCACAACCGTAGAATTGATTCTTTATAGTACAGTTAAATTCTGTTAAAAACTTGGGTATCAAATTTGATACTACAGGTCTATAAAACACTTTATAAAAACGCCCAAACTTCTGAAATGCAATACAAAAATATATCATAAACAAAATGATATGGTAAAATGTTTTGTTCAGAACTTTCTAATAAAAAAAAAAAAAACTTTAGTGGCTTTTGATGGGTCAGCTTTTACAGGGTTAACTTGACTTAAACCCAGATGTTCCTCCTGTTCCCCTTGAACTCTGACCTGTTGTGTCGACTGGAGGAAGGAGTCCAGTGTCTTCAGCATCTGCAGGTTGGACTCCACTGTTTGGTTCAGACTCTGCAGGTTCTCCAGAACCACATCCACCCGACCTGCCAGCTCTGAGGTTAAAGACCCTGACACGGTGGTTTTGGTGTTGGTTCTCTTCAGCTGCTCTGTCAGAGCCTTCAGAGGGGACAGTGTGGATCCAGGTCCACTGGTTCCACTGGAGTGATCTCCATCCAGAGCTCTGAGCTGATCCAGGATCTTTTTCAGGGTCTCTGCATCCTGAGCTGCAGCCTGAAGGAGATGATCAGGATGATCAGGACTTAAATGTGGACCCAGTGGGTTTCAGTGGGTCATGTGTGCGTTTGTGTACCTGTCCCTGTGTCTTCAGATGGATGTGGACCTGCAGGTTGTGTTGAACGTCGCTGAGTTGTCGTCCTGGTTCACAGCTGTTTGACAACATGCTGCTGCCCTGATGAATCCAACAACACACCTGACAAAACAACAACAGTCATTGATGACAACAAAACAACAAACACACCTTAAACAACACAATGAATAAACATGATGTTCGAAACCAAAGTAAGCTCTAAATGAACAGCATGTGCTAAACCAACTCAACCTCCTGTTCAAATCTACTCATGTATCAGTGGATTATTCTGGAGACATGAACTGTCTTCCAGTTATTCAGCTGTTCTTGGTCTACACCAGCAGAGGGCAGCACATCACACATCTGAGTCAATAATGAGTTCATGAAGGAGAAAAACCACAAACAAAAACCAGTGAGACCTTTGTGTTTAGACCACAATATTTCAATAAACTGGATTTCACACAAAACCGGGACCTTTTATGTGAATAAATTAAAACTGTAGAAGAAGAAACTGTTACCTTTTTAAGGAGTCGGTCACATGATGACTGAAGAATCTGTATCCGGTCCAGATCCTGGATTCTGGTCTGGTCTGATCTGGTCTGAGGTTTTACATGTGATCTAGACTCTGGCTCACCGCTGGTCTCTGCTGGATCTGATGTGGATCCATGTGGTTGGTTTCTGGAGTTTTCTGGTCTGGATTCATTTTTTGCATAAGATGTGGATCCAGACTTTAGTCCAGATTCAAGGTGCAGGTCTTTGCTCTTTGCTGATGTGGCTCCAGGTTGTTGAATTCTGGTCTCTGGTCCAAACACAGGCCTCAGCTCTGATCTGGATCCAGGTTTTAAGTCTCTTATTTTTTCTGATTTAGGTCTAGATTCCAGGTCTGATCTGGATCCAGTCTGAGTGTCTTGTACAGATCCAAATTCCAGGTTCCTGGCCTCATATAATCTAGATCCAGGCTCCAATGTAGATTCCAGCTGCAGATCTTTGGTCCCTTTCAGATTGAATCCAAGTTTCAGATCTGAAGTGGGTCCTGATTTCAGATCTGAAGTGGACCCAGATTTCAGATTTGAAGTGGATCCAGATTTCAGATCTGAAGTGGGTCCTGATTTCAGATCTGAAGTGGATCCAGATTTCAGATCTGAAGTGGATGCAGATTTCAGATCTGAAGTGGGGCCTGATTTCAGATCTGAAGTGGGTCCAGATTTCAGATCTGAAGTGGATCCAGATTTCAGCTTTGAGGTGGATCCAGATTTCAGATCTGAAGTGGATCCAGATTTCAGCTCTGAGGTGGCTCCAGATTTCAGATCTGAAGTGGATCCAGATTTCAGATCTGAAGTGGGTCCTAATTTCAGATCTGAAGTGGTTCCAAATTTCAGCTCTGAGGTGGATCCAGATTTCAGATTTGAAGTGGATTCAGATTTCAGATCTGAAGTGGATCCAGATTTCAGCTCTGAGGTGGATCCAGATTTCAGATCTGAAGTTTGTCCTGATTTCAGATCTGAGTTGGATCCTGATTTTAGATCTGAGGTGGATCCTGATTTCAGATCTGAGGTGGATCCTGATTTCAGATCTGAAGTGGATCCATGCTGAATGATTCTTGTCTCTTCTGTACTGGATTCAGGTTTCAGGTCTTTTGTCTCCTCTAATGTGGGATGAGGTTTTTCTTGAGAAGTAAATTGAGACTTCAAGACTAATCTAGGTACTGGTTTTGGTTCTGGTCTGATTTGATCTGTGGTTTCTACTGATGCTCTGGTTTCCTCTGATCTGGATCCTGGTTTTGGATCTAAAATGGATTTAAACTTCAAAACTGGTCTGAACCTCAGTTTTAGGTCTGACTGTGACCTTGCATTCTGGTCTTGAGTTTCTTCTAATTGAGATCTCGGCCTCTGATCTGGTCCAGATTCAGGTTTTAAAATGGATTTGAATTCAGGCTTTGGGTCTGATGTGGGTTTAGAGTGAAGGTGTACAATGCCATGTGGTCTAGATCCAGGCTGGGCTTCAAATTTAAATCCTGACTCCTGATTTCTAGATTTTTCTAGTGTGGATTCTGGATCCAGGTTTTTTTCTTCTTTGGTTTCTTCTGAACTAGATCCTGGTTTTAGATCTGATCTGTACGGACTTTCCTCTGATCTGGATTTACACCTCTTTTCTGAAATAAATAAGTCCTCTATTGTGGATTCTGCTTGCAGGTCTTCATTCTCAACAGATGTGGATCCAGATCTTAGGATTTCCTCCGATAAACATCCAGATCCCAGATCGGAGGAGGATCCGAAACCCGGATCTGCTGTCTCCTCTGATTCAGATCCAGGTTTTAGGGCTGATCTGGACTTAAACAGAGACACGTCCTCCTCTGGTGATGTAGATCCTGTTTTCACATCTGGTCTGAATCCAGCCTGCAGGTCTTGGTCCAGGACCTGGTCGAGGCTCCAGTCCTGCAGAGTTAATATGAATAGGATGTTTCTTTCTATGCTGATGATACTGACGTGAATGTGACTATTCATGCAACTGTGTTTTCACTCAGTGTTTTATACACATTTTCAGTTCAAGAATAAATCTTGAAAGGTTGATGAAATGTAAAAACAATAAAATAAGAAAAAGACCCTTGGAAACATGGATAAGTTTATGTCAATAAAACAGATAAAATGTCTAACTGTCAACTGAAGGAAACGACGCGTACCAGAGACAAATTAATCAAACCTATGAACACCGAGGCCCTTTCCATGTCGATATAAATCCAACTGTTATTAATCAGATGAAATGTGTTTACAGTCACTTCACAAATAGGATAATCTATATCTAGACATTTCAGTCAATTATTGGATTTATTTCAAAGTTTGTACCTATGTATTGATGTAGAATCCAACTTCCTGTTATTGTCTTTATGTCACTTCTGTTTTATATGTTTTCATAGTTTTTTCACATGTTCAGATGCAACAGAAGTAAATAAATCAGATTAACCTGTAAACATGGATGAAGACATGGGAGTATTAGGGACAAATCCATGTGTGTTAATCTGATTTATTGTAATCAGATTACTGCTGTTATCTGATAAAACAGATTGGATTATACTGTTTACATGATCAATAATAATCTGATACTGATCAGAGTATTAGTGTGGATGTCAACGGGTCAGACCTACATCACAAAATACATACATGTAAACATAAATGATGGGGCGTAAAAACGGTGCCCTGAGGGATCCCATTCTCACTTTAATGAAGCATAGATTTATGATCAATAATAATCTGCTAACTCTATAAATCAGATAATAATCTAACACCTACCGATCTAACTGGATATTTAATGATGTTCCATCATTAAATATCCAGTTTCTATGCCTGGATTTTATTTGCAAAATTTTGTGGAAACTGTTTAGATATAAACCTGGTGTTCTTCAGACCCTAAAACATGGACGTGGCATGATGTTGTTTTACTAAATCAATCTAATAAGGAAGACGCTGTAAAACGATAATGATCTCAGACAGAATATTTTTACATGCAGACATTGGAGATCAGAGAATGTGACTGGAGTCAGGATTTATATTTATAACCGGACGGGAGTGACTAATGATCTTTAGTGCAGTTCATTTATAATCCACCGCGCTAAATACTGGGACAACGTTAAACTGATGTCTACTATGAGAAAACATTTATATAAATCTACATGTATGATATTTAGAAAACAAGGTGGTTTTGTCAAGGAATATAGATATAAATCATGGAAATATTAAAGTAAATATACATATTAACCAAAATAAAACAAAAACAATAAAGGAATAACAGAATTATGATAAAAAATTATACAAATGAAGTATTACTTTTTAAATGCAAAAAAATTAAAGTTATAACCATGAAAAAAGTAAAATTTCATAATGAAAATCACATCTACACTAACTATTGTTTAAAAAACATTAATAACATGAAAAACCTGAATCTTCTTAAGAAAAAATATTAAATTTGACCAATTTTCTGCATCAGTTTATCATTTACACATGTGCATTAAAACATACAGATCACAGTGGATCTACAAATACACAAAACATCTAATAATAGGCTGAATATTGGTAAAATTACACTGATTTATATTAAGTCGTTTCATATTTCTTCAGATTATTCACATTTTTTGTGAAAGGATCATTTGTAAATGTAAACATTTTCAGGTCATTCAAATTTTCGTCCACATGTTCTCTGATGTGTCTTACTTCAGGGCTGATCTGGATCTTTAAGGTCTCTGATTCTTTGTGGAGGTTCTTCTCCACTTGTTGGATCTGGATCTGGACCTGCTGATCCGCCTTCCTCCTCTGGTCCTGCAGAGTCTCCATCAGCTGCTCCAGCATCAGCACCGCCCCCCTGCTGCGCCAGGAACTCTGGGAAAGAGAGGTGGGGTCATTCTGAACACCTTTACAAACAGGTTGGAACGTGGACATCCGGTCTACGGCAGACTGGGACTGGTACCTCCTCCTCCTGGTCCTGGTCCTCCTCCTGGTCCTGGTCCTGCAGTACCCCTCCTCTCCGCTGGAGAGCCTCAGTCTTCTGTAGATATCTGAGTTTCTGCAGTAAAACGCTGATGCTGCCCAGAAGCTGCATCGATTTCCCCAAAAGATCTGAAAACACAAACATACAGCCTTGAGGCCCTTCAGAACCAGAACCAGAACCCTGATGTTGACCATGGACTCTGCTTTCAGATCATAGACTCTGACTGGAAAGTAAACATAAAACATTTAGGGCTAAACTGGATACATTTACTTTAATAAAACATCCATACATGGGAATACAAACTAATAAAACATGTTTGTCAGTCAAACATAAATAAAACATGGTGGTTCTGATGAATCTGGATCAAAGTGGGTTTACAGATAGAACCATGTGAACCCAGATGTGGTGTAGATGTGGACGTGAACTCCACATTGGATTCATTCTAACTATTTCACACTTGTTTCCTTTAGATTCGATCATTATTCCATCTATATATAAATGTGCCGTGGGGGCGGACCTCTCCTCATGGACTCGTATGTGAGCCGGTCTTCCTTCAGGTGGTCGGGTCTGATCTGCAGATCCTGGACTCTGTTGATACTGATGGAGAACTGCACACAAACAGGAAGTAAAGGGTGATTTAATATGAGAGGGAATCACCGGCTCAAACCTTTAAGTTCTAAACAAAATCACTAACGTTTATGTAAAGGCAAAATCATCATCAACAACAACAACAACGATGCTGTGGATCTGGGTTAAATAATTCTAGTTCAGGTTCCACATTTAGTCCATTATGACCTGAAACAGGTTGAAACTTTTTCACTCATTTAATAACTGACCTATTCTTTTTTTATGGACTGTATATAGTAGTCATATAAATATAACCTCAGCTTCTTCCTACTGTATTTAGGACATAAAGTGTTGTTAAAGAAACAATAAATAACCTAGAAATTATGACAATTCCAAACTTTTGTCTTTATTCTTCTTCTAATAATATAATCCTGGATTATTTAATAAATTCCATCTATCATTTTTAAACTGATTTCTTGTCATATTAATATATTATATTATTAATATTATATATTAATATTAGCCGTCTTCCAGATTTTTCTAGCTGTTTAGTGACTGTGTAGTTAATGTGAGCTAATGCTACTTTCAATACTAGCTGTTTTCAAATTAATAAAAATGTTTAATGTCAACATGCAACAATCTTGTTCATCTAAATTTAAGCATAATTATGAATGTTTCGATTTTGTAACACTTCTAGTTGATTTTTCTACTTTTTTTTCTGTCAAATTTGTGTGAATATTTGAGACATTGAAGACTGACAATAACAAAAGGCTAAATTAGCGAGTTAGCTAAAGTTAGCTGCTATCTATGTATGCAAAATTAGCCTTTCCAGGGAGTGTTCGACAGCGGGAAAGTGGATCCTTTTGTGTTTCTTATCAACTTTATCATTGTGAATTGTGTTCTCTCTGCTCCTAAACCAGGGTTTTTGGGTGTTGAGTTGATAAAACCTGGTACTGAGCTCAAGTCTAAACCTGGATCAATTGTAATCCATCTAAAGCTTGTAGCTCAGTTTACCATCACGTCATGTTTGTGCCTCAGTTTCTTTGTAACAGCAGACGACACCATTTCAACTTCTTCCACAAAAACACCCTGGTTTTACTCGATATGATAATGATCAGTGAACAACATGTGCACCCGAGACTCATGGGAATGTGAGGGTTTAAAGTGAAATACTGACGCCAGTCCTGTATAAATCCTGTAGCGTGGATGACTGTATGTCCTGTGGGAGGTGTGTTGGCTGCTTTCCATCGTTAAAAGACAAAAATAGATGCCGATTGTGCGACAGTTTTAGACAAAGCCACAGCAGATGGTTTTTCAGCAGCAGGTGTTTAGAACAAAACCACCATCAGCTAGTGGGAGGAGCTTAACCAGCAAATAGACCGCACCGCCTGAGAAACCTGAGCCTGGTGCTGAAACCTGTCCTTCAAAGAGACACAAGACTGAACAAATACATACAAGACACGACCAGGAGGCGCTTTCAGCAGGTTTTATCACCTCAGTATAGTTGTGGACAACAGTGGTGTCAGGGAATCACAGCCTCCTGGAGCTTCAGTAAAACAGATTCTGCACAAGCACGTCGAAGTCTAACAATATAAAAACGCCTGAATTTGATGTAGAAATATATTACAACAACTTGAAAGGTGAAGCTGAATATTAACATCAAAGTGTTAAGACTCTGTTGCTGAAGTGTTGAACTGTTGTACACTCCTCCAGGACAAATTTGTGTTTTGAATTTGTGTTTCCACTCTGTTTACGACTGATTCGACATCACAGATTTAGATCAGTTCTATTCCACCAGGTCTGACTCCAGTAAATAGACTGCACCGTCTATTAAAAACCTGGGTTGGGTGGTTCTGGTGGTTTTGTGGGTTGGGTGGTTCTGATGGTTTTGTGGGTTGGGTGGTTCTGATGGTTTTGTGGGTTGGGTGGTTCTGGTGTTTTTGTGGGTTGGGTGGTTCTGATGATTTTGTGGGTTGGGTGGTTCTGATGATTTTGTGGGTTGGGTGGTTCTGGTGGTTTTGTGGGTTGGGTGGTTCTGGTGGTTTTGTGGGTTGGGTGGTTCTGATGATTTTGTGGGTTGGGTGGTTCTGGTGGTTTTGTGGGTTTTCCAGATTTGGTGGGTTTCTCACCTCTTGGACTCTGCAGTAGAATTCTGAAACCAGGACCAGGACTCCATGTCGTCTGTGCAGCAGGAACATGAGCAGAGTCCAGCCTTCAGCCAGAGATGCCTCCATGGCCTTCATCACCTCCTCATCCTCCTCTTCCTCCCTCCTCATCCTCTTCCTCTTCTTTTCCACTGCTGACAAAACCTCCTTTTCATGTTTCTACACAAACAACAGATCAAAAGCACAAAGTACAGTTCAACAGATACTGATTCCATCTGTTTGTTAAAGGGGGATCATGACCTGAATCTGGTTTGTTCTGATGTCATGGCTTAAACAGACAAATATAATTGTTGAACTGACCTGTTTCCATAACGATATGAATCAATTAAGTGTTATAATCCCATAACTTTAATACTCAGATGTCATGCATTTTAAGTCATTTCAGAAACAGGATAATCCATAAACCCTGGTTTAGATGTTTCAGTCCATTATTGGATTTGGTTCAGAGTTTATACATATGTAATGACATAGAATCCACATTCCTGTTACTGTCTTCTACGTCACTTCTGTTTGCTACGATTTAATAATTTTTCCACATGTTCAGATGTAACAGAACTAAATCAGACAGAGTAACAGGTTTATACCCAGGAGTTTAATCTGATTTGTTATAATCAGATTACACTGTTTAAATGATGACCAACAATTTGACAACTGAGTTTTGTTTCAGTGTAAACGGGTCCAGTGGTTCCTGTTTCTGTTCAATACCTTCAGTTTGTCCAGAAGCTGCTGCTGTTCATGGACCAGGGTCTGGTTTTCCTCCTGGTTTGAGCCGATCTCACAGAGTCCAGGATGGACATGGACCAGCTGGACGTGGACCGCAGACCCACTCTGTCCAGAACCGGGACAAAACAGAACATAATCAGAAGAAGATTCAGGCGATCTCAGACATGAATGAAATTATTTGGAAGCATTAGTTTTAATGTTGTATTTGTTTTCTTAAAGACAACACCATTGATCAAAGTGCTGTGCACAGACATACAAACAAATAAAACACATAAAATAATTAATAAAAGCTATTATTTATTTTATTGAATGTGTAATTGATAGAATGACGCTGATTCTTCTGTTGTTACTTATGTTTTCCACCTTGTTTGAATATTGCATTAATGAATTTTGAATATTTTTTTAAATTTAGAGGAAGAACATTTAAAAACAAAATCACGGATTAAAAAAAAAAAATCAATGTCGAGAACAATTAAGTAAAAACCATCTGTGATTCATTTCGGAAACAAAGATAATAATTTAAACCAAACAAACCAATGCAATGATATTTATCCCATAATATAAAACTATATTATGACATTTGTCATTATTAGTTTGTATCTCAGACCCTGTTAGTCCACATACTTTTGTCCATTTGTGTACGAGTTAGACAGTTATGATATGAGGATATCGACCACTTCACAACATGAATGTGTTTAAGGTTTGATCTGGTGAAATGTTTCAGACTCAGTTTGTGTCTATTCAGGGTCAGAGGTGAAGAGCTGCACTAATCTGTTCACATGAGTGGGAGTGTTTGAGCGTTCCTCAGGCCGATACGGTATCTGTGGTATGTCGACCAAAATGGACACAACGACCCCCACCGTGACCCCCTCCACTGACACCCCTCCCCCGACCGTACACATAACCACATTCATGTGAAGAAGCTGAAGTCAAGAACATAAACACCGAACAATGTCAGGATGAATCTAAAGTAGCACAACTTCAGTTTAACCACAAAGAGACACTTTATCAAACTAAATAAAACTGAATCATAAATGAGGAAATTAGATTTTATCATATCAGGTTAACCATCCTTGAGTTTTGATGAAAATAATTACATTTAATTAGTTATTTTAATTAGCATTTTAATTTAGTTCAGAGTAAAAACTAAACTGTGGTTTAAAAAGAATATTTAATGATCTATTCTGTAATTTAGTTAAAGTTAAGAACATCAGAATTTAGGTTAGAGGTAAAGGTTAACTTTATTAGGCTATATGTGCAAGAACATTCACTCTGGATTTATAACTTATAACCACAGAATTATACTTACACACAACTATATTTATGCCACATAATTAGGTATATTTCTTTTACTTACATGGATCAAATTTGCACAAATTGTTGTTTGAGCTGTGATTAATAGTGGTTTAATATGTATATTTGGCAGGCCTATACACACACACACACACACGTATATATATATATATATATATATATATATATACACATATACACACACACACACACACACATATGTTTTTCCTTTATTAGGGTTGCAAGGACTACTCAACTAATAGCTGATGACTAATTTAGAAGTGGACGAGTCGTTAGTGACATCACGGTGTGTGTCGAATCCCATATCCCAAATAATCAGTGACAGATCTGACTTTTCCAACATGTTTGATGCACTAATGACCAAGAACAGAAGGGGGCACTAGAGCTGAAATGAGGCTAGACAACCACAGACAGTCCAAAGTTTGGGAACATTTCGTATGTGACACAACCATAAAAACAGTTCTGTGTCATATCTGTATGGGAGCCAACTTTTTTTCACCTTTTGTAATGTGACCACTTGACTGTTGAAATAGTCATTAGATGCAGTACTGCTTTATACATGTGTAGTTTTTTAATGTACTGATCATTTTATTCCTGCTATTTTTTATTATAATTCCCCCTGGGGTTAATAAAGTATTCTGAGTTTGATTAACCCCCTGGGCATGTAGCATTAGCATTAGCATTAGCACCACAGACACAGTATAAAGATAAGTCACTGTTAAACCAGGGTTAAACCCGAGTTAAATCTCAGACTGGATTCATTCATGACTCAAACCTTCACCTTAAATCACTTAGTTCATGTTAAAAGGACGTGAATTTTGTCACCATAAACTGGTGGGAACACATTAACGTTTGTAACGTAATAAACACACGTGTCTGTTTCAGAGGCTTCAGTAAATAGTCCGAGCTAAAACAGGAAACAGAAGCCAGTCCCTGATGATGTTTCACATTCCAGTTTCAGATCCAAACCACGACTCAAACACATACAGGTTTGACAACGTCCACATTCGGTCAGCTGGCTTTATATTGAATGGACATGTTACAGGTGTTTGAATCCAGGAAACATCAGCTTCCTGGTTCAGACAAAGGCTTCAGTATCTGGACTTTTTATTGGGTTTTTATTTTTATTCCCTACATTTTAACATCAATTTCAGCATTTTTACTCATATGTTCAAAACAGAATTCAATTTTACTGAACTTGAGGTAGAAGTGAACATTTACGTCACTATCATCATCATACCAGTGAGTTTAAACCCACGTGGTGACGAGTTGAAAGACTTGAAAACAGTTCATTTAGTCTATTTTTATTAATATGATGAAGATTATTTGGCACAAAAGAGGAGCTACAAACAAAAATCAACACAAAAAAAAACTTATCAGGAAATCTATCATATTAAATTAATTAAAATAAATTAAGAATTAATCAGGTCATGATCTGGGTATTTTCTGAAGAATTTACCAGTTATTTTACATGATTTTATTCTGTTTTATTCATGCACCTTTCTGTTATTAAAACTTATTTAGACTTAGAATGAATGAATGAGACTTTAATTCAGAAAGATGTAAAAAAAAAAAGTTGAAAACAGTGTAACAGTGTAACATAAAAGACAGGATGAAAAAAATTAAACAAAATGCTAAAAGACTTTCACTTACACTTTTTTTTTTTTAAAAATATGAAGGTGTTTGTTTCAATAATTGTGTTTTGTTGTTCATTAATACTGTAAAATAAAGCTGTAGAGAATCTAAACTTTATAAGTTAAAATAATATATTAACAGAAATTATATTGACATGATTAAATAAGACATACTTATTTATGCATCTGCCAATGTCACAAAAATATTATGTGGATTGAACAGATTGGTGTCAATATTGTGTGTGATTTTTCATGAAAGATTTAGATGAAAAGTAAAAATAAAAAAAAGGTTTAGATGAAAAGATGTTAATATAATGTCACGAGTAACAGCATCAATTTATAAAATGTAAGGAGTAGAAAGTACAGATAACTGCCACAAAATGTAGCGAAGTAAAAGTAAAAGTATGCATTATTATTTTTACTTAAGTAAAGTACACATACAAAAAAAACAAAAAACTTAAGTACATTAATGAAGTAAAAAATACTTTCTTACATTCCACCGCTGACTATGGGCAATTCAGATTAACCGATTCACCTATCAGTGCATGTTTTTGGATGGTGGGAGGAAGCTGGGGAGAACCTATATTTTATAATATAAAATAGCAGAATATAAAATAATCTAAACTATATAATATAATATAATATGAATCTCCTGAGACCCAAAAGTTTGACGGGGTTTTTTTTTCTGTCCATTGCGAAGAACTTTCCATAAATAAATAAATCAAAATAATTTTCAAAAATGGATCTGAAAAAAACTGTTACATTATGCAGTTTCTAATCTAAGACAATTTTTTAATGTAAAAAAACCAAACAAAAAAAAACCCAAAACATTTTCACTTTCCTGGTTCTTACATAGTGAAGATTTTAATAATAAAAGAATTTTTAAAAAATCAGTTTATTTTAACGTATTTCTTATTGTGACTTTATTTCGACTAAATGGAGTTGACTCATTCTCTGATGTTTGAATGTTGTTGTAAAAGAAGTTTTCATGGATTAAATACTATTAAAGTAACCTGATGTTGAATCAAATCTTTCTGTATTGATTGGGTTCAAACCTCCACAGTCGATGTTTCATCAGAACCCGGTCGTCTGGTTTTGTCAGAACGGATCTGATGTTTCTGAAAATGGGTGTTACCTTAACTTACCTTCAAGACCGACACCACGACCTCTGACCTTCCGGCCTGAACGGCGACAGTGCTGAGGGTGGTGGTCGTCCGGGGTCTGGCGGTTCTGACCGGTCCAGTTCCATCCAGACCCAGTCCGGTGGTTCTGGTGTCCACCAGGTTTGATCCTCCACATGTTCCAGCCTCTGCGTCTCCAACCGTCATGAATAAACTGAGTCTGGGGGTGTTTGTCCAACTCCTTTAACTTTAATCTGTAAACTCCTCCCAGTGGCTCGATACTAAAACATCTTAAAGCAGATTCTGGGTTATTTCCATTTATTTGAGGTGATTCCAGCTTCAATGTCGACGTCCTACGAAAACAAAACAAACATACAAATATCAGAAAGTTTCAAAAGGAGGAGAGTTAAAATCCAAGTCAGGAAATAGAAGCCAGACGTCAGCCATCATCACCACCAGCAAACGCAATGCAATAGAACACAATAGAGTAGAATAGAACAGAACGGAATAGAATAGAATACAATAGAGTAAAATAGAGTAGAATAGAACGCAATAGAACACAATAGAAGAGAATAGAACGCAATAAAACACAATAGAATAGAATACAATAGAGTAGAATAGAACACAATAGAATAGAATAGAACGCAATAAAACACAATAGAATAGAATAGAATAGAATAGAATAGAATAGAATAGTTCTTTACTGTCACTGTTACAGGAACAATGAAAATCATTTTAGCAGCTGATTCTTAAAATGAGAATAGAATGATTGTAAATAAACTATATACAAAACTACAAAGAAATAAGTAAGTAAAGTTTATTTCTATAGCACCTTTCACAGACAAGGGAGGTCACAACGTTCTGTAGAAAGGATCAATAAAATACAAATAAATACAAGTACAATAAAAGACAAATAAAAATACAGTTATAAAAGAAACACATTAAAAATAACATGACTGTCATAAAACAACCCCTGGTCTACTGCAGATTAAAATGCTTGGAGGAACAGGTGGGTTTTAAGATTACTTTTAAAATACTGAAATATACAAAAAACTAACTCTATACCATAGAAAGAAGGAATATATACAACATATACAGTATATATAAACAAGGAAAAAATTATATGTTTACAAGATAAAAAGTAAAGACAAGGTTCCTGATTGGTGGCAAAACAATATAATTATAAAACACTTAAATTATTAAATTAATAAATTGGTATAAAAGGCTGTGTTCAAATCACATTAGAAATAATATTATAATATCCTCCTGACACCCAGCAGCGTGACAGTTTTAGCTTTTTTCCATTAAACTGTCTTGATCAGAAAATGCAGAATGTAACAGTTTTTTTGACAATACTTTTTTTTAACAATTATTTTATTTATGCATTTATATTTTTTTTATGAAATATCCTTTGCAGTGGACAGCATTTTTAAAGTAAAACCGTGAAACTTTTGTCCCCTGCAGAGGACAAAAATGCATTGCTGGGTCTGTGCAGGATATAACCCTGATGTAAAACCTGCTACTATTACCGATTGGTACAGTTTACAGCTTTAAAAAGGAGCCGTTACGCTGCCGTTGACATATTTTAAATGACAATGCTAGATATTCTGTACAAACCTTAATCTTTGATAAAAAATCAACCTGTATATAAAAAAGGGTAAATGAAATATCCAGTGTCTAAATGATCAACTTTTCAATTTTAATCTCTTCCAACCACATTATTTGGTAGTTTCTTTATGCCGGTGCCTGTTGTTGTTGATGTTCGTGCTAAATATTAAGCCTTAAAATAGAAACACTGAGGTTTTACTCCATGGTTTTTCTTTTGCTGTTAACGCGTGTAAACGTTAGCAGTGCTTTATTAGACAATAAAACTGCATATAATCAATCAACAGGAACATAAATAAGTTTAATGGAAAAAAGAATCTGTAGAACACCTTCGAGAACATGGAACATTAAAAACCCTCAGAGTCTAAGACTACAGCTGGTTTCAGTGAAAACACACATTTACTCCTTTAACACTTTCCTTTTGGTCTGATTTTAATGTCTGTGATGGACAACGAACAGAAACAAACAGAAAGATGAGGAGTTCAACACAAACCTGATCCACGTTTCCTTCAGCCGCTGAGTCTGAAGAACTGGGTCTGAGAGGAAACACAGCTGAGACCCGACCCCTAAAAATAGAAGAGGTTGGAGTGGATTATCAGCTGAGTGACAGAGGCGTACACCACCGTGGAAATAGACTCCACCATCAAGTAATAAAGACATGAAAAGCACACAGCCAACGGCCACCGGATAATAAATAGGTCTTGGTTCTTCTTTTATTATAGACACATAAAATAAGGAACGGAACCCCAAGATTAGTCTGGACATTCATCCACTTGTCAACAGACTCATAAAGAAAGCAAGTGGATCCTAGTCAGTTAGAACTAATAAAACAAAAAAACAAACAAAAATAAATAAATTCCTTAATCAATGCCACAAACTAGAACTTCAACTAAATAAGAATACTTTATTAATCCCAGGGGGAATGATTGGGTGCTATAGTCACTCTATTCAACTATAATAAAAAGTAAGAAATGATCAATACAACTTAATAAATAGATATAAGGGAAGTGGACTCCCAATAGCCAATCACGTTACTATGCCCAGCATCACAGAATCACCATTGAAGTGGGTTACCTAGCAACATGTTGCCATTGTGTCACATTTCAAATTTCATGTGCAGACACAGAGATGCCAGCTGAGAGGTTATTAAACTGAAAATGCCTGTGAAATTTACAAAGAAAGTAAAGGAATGTGGATCTAGAATGTGTAGGGAACCACGGGTCAACGCAACCCCCCCAGCCCCCACACACAGACACACACACACCACACCACATCAGGGCAAAAAGTCTGAAACAAAAAAAAAACATCTTAAAGTGAAAAATTAAGATTTGAGACTGTAAAAAAAATATCAAGAAAAATTGATTATGTGTCTGATACAAAACAAAACTAAATAAACTGCTTTTATTGTCATAGCAAAATGAAAAATGTCTGAAACAATATATTGTGACCTGATAATTGGATAAATGAGATTTAGATGTGTTAATAAATTTGCTGCAGCATTTGTGCAAATCATTAGCTGACAGCAGCAGAAAGTTAAAAAAAAACAAAAAAAACAACAACAACAAACAAAACAAAAAAACATTGATCGTCATTAGCCATGAATCCCCCTCTGGAGTACTTAACTAGTAATTACCATTATTCCCACAACATGTGCAGGCAGCATTATCCCACACTGGTCACTTTGTTGAAAGTGTGGTATTTACTGAACATTCAAACAGAAACATTAACAGAACATTACATCACTTCTAAGATCGATGTCCCTGAATTGTCACACAAAACGTCCTCTCCCAGGTTGCCAAGTGGGTCAAACTGCAGAGAGTCAACGCCAACAAGTATCAGGCAACACCACCAAGATCTGCAACCATCCATCTGGAGGGCAGCAAGGTTGCCAGGGGGAAAAGACCCAACAACCTGCCATCCATGCTGCACCAAGAAACAGATTGGAAGTTGCATGTGCACCTGAAGAAGAAGGTGGTCTTTCCTCAGGAGGGTGTGGCAACCACACTCCCACATATGACCCTTCTCTCAAGGAGTTCTAAGACCATCATCATAGCTGAACTAACAGTGCCCTGAGAAGACAGGTGAGCTGTCAATCAGAAGGTTAAGTACCAGAACCTAGTGGACGAGGCCAGATGGCATTATTATCGTCTGCAACCTATTAATAGAATTAATCAGAACCTCTAGGTTGTATATATACAAATGAAAGCAGATCAAGTCAATCAGTCAAACTACATGTTGTAGAACATGGCACACATGATATTAGACATCAATAAAAGGAATATTTCTAAAGTAATATCACACACACACACACACACACAGTAGAAAGTGAAATCACACAAGCACAGAGCTGGTCTGGTAGTGATCTTGCTGCCTCAATGCTTACAATGCACGCATTTCCAAAAAGTTACACTTACTTTGTCATTGAGTTGTGAACGGTCCCCACATAAATAATAAATATTATTTTAGAAACTAGAAAGAGTTTCTCATGAAAAACGCCTGTTAGGAGCTACTTTTAACGTTAATATTCTTTAATATGAATACACGTCCTGGTTATTATTGTAGTTATTAACTCATGGACAGTACACCCTGCCTTTGACCCATTTAACAAGAAGACATGTAGATTGCATAGCTCGTTTAGGCTGTTAGTGTTAGCTTATGTTAGCTTTCTAACAGCAGGCTAAAACACATTTTCGTAGCTTACCTTTATGAGTGGGTTTTGAAGTGACGGTTGAAGTTGGATGTTGTGGTGGTAGTGTCACTAATTTTTGAGCTGCAAACCGTCCATACCGCTGTCCTCTTCTTCGCCATCAACAACATAATCCTGAGTCAGACTGAATAATCCTGGGTCTGACTGCTGCTCCTGGGTTTACCTGCTGCGCGTGCACTGGAAAACCACCCGATCATGTGATCATGATCCAACATGATCATAATTAAATTTTAATAAAAAAAAAAATGCAGATATTTAAATTTAAAAAGCCAAGTCTTTTCATGACTTTTATCTGTTTCAAGTCCAAGTCATGAAAACTAAGTCAAAGTCAAGTCTTTTTATCTGTGTTAGTCAAGCAAGTCTCAAGTCCTCCAGTCAAGTCACGTGACCCCATATCTGTTACATAGAATTTGTCATTTTGTTGCCACTTAATTATTATTATTATTATTATTATTATTATTATAATAATAATAATAATAATAATAATAATAATAATAATTTTCTCTTCAGCTCCTTGCGGTTTATGGTTCTGTTTATATTTATGTTATGCTATATATATCTGGAGCTGTTTTATTCCCAACATATCAGGAACCTACTCCTACAGAACAATAGATCAGCTAGAACTCTGAGTTGGTTTAAGTCTAGGCTTAAGACTGTACTATATGTTCTTATATCTTATTTAGTTGTATTTTAAATGTTTGTACAGTTTCATCCCTGCTCATCTTAGAAGTACTTTTATTTTAACCTAACTCAAGTAAACTGTCCTTATTTTTAACACTTGACCGACTTAACCTATAAACATGAATGAATGAAAGTCTGTGACAGATGCGACATTTATATTCAACAGAAAAATACTTTTCAAAGAAAGTATCATGTAAACGTCCTGAATTCATGCTGGTGTTGACCTTTCCAACACATCAGCAGCCTTCAATCTAGAAACAGTGCAAAGTGAGTCATCTGGTCACTGCAGACAATAAGTAAACAGTTGGTGCTGACTTTGCTGTGTGATTTACTCTGTCATTGTGTTCATGTACAAATGGAAACTGATGCTTGTACTGTGTGACCTGCTGCTCGCAGGTGTGTAGAACCGCTCTGAAACCTGTTGATACATTATATAAATATACAATCAAGATTCATGTCAAGAAACCTCAACAGGATAACCGCTGTCCTATTCTTCCTATATGATTTTCTAAATTTTGAAAACCATTTGATATATGCTAATCTGTTTTCTTTAAAATTATTCATATCGTTGCCCCTCCTCTGAGACGTTTTGTCTCTTTGACCTCAGAAAAAGCCACTGGAGTCACACGCCTGTCCTCCAGAGGAGAGTGCAGTGTCTATAATTATAGGACCGTTCTAACTAAATCAGCCTTTTCTTCTGTTGCTCTAAGTTTCTGGTACAGTTTGCACACAGAACTTCTAACCTGTGCAGGATTTCAAATGTTTGCACACCTGACAAAGAAATGGCAACTGCCAAATCAATATTGTACATATTAGGAATGAATGTGGATCTGAATGATCGGAATGCATGTTATGTGTGTGTGTGTGTCAGGGGGCGGGGGGGTGCGCATATAGAATGACAAAACTATGTGAGACCGATTTCAGAGTAACTGTTGGATTGATTTGACACATATGTACCTTTGTTCTGTGATAATGTATTCATTGGTCTAATAATTTACATACACCGACCTCTGTCATTATTTATTTATTTTTAACCATCAAACTGTCCAGGGACTATAGGTGTAAATTAGCATTCACGCTGGTACTTGGCATCAAGCATCTTTCCTCTAACTGTGTAGGTCAATGTATTGTTATTCACAGTCCCTGTGCAAATAAAACCAGACCAGACCAGACCGTGCTGTGTGAGGCCTTCATGGACAAACCCTAGATCACATCAGACCAGTTCACTTCCAGTCTAATGGTTTTTCTTCTTTTTTCCTCAGTATTTCTGTTTCTGATCATGAATAATGACCGTTCACAAGTGTCAACAACATTTAGACATTTCCACATTATCTTTCTGAGAGTTTAGACACAGATGTTGTCCTCACATACTAGCAATGATTTTAACTGCAGACAGATGTTCTGTTCTACAGTAATTTGGCCTCACAGGAGCCAGGCTGCAGAGTTACAATGAGTTTAGCAGCTTTTTAAAACCACGGATGCAAAAGAACATAGAGGAGTGGGTTAAAACAGGTGTTTAACAACAACAGCCGACCCAGAATTATTACAAAACGTGAGTCCTTTGATAAATTCCACAACAAAATGAGAATATAATATGGATGAAGCAAATTAAAAACACAACTATAACTGCTCCCAGGTTCTTGGCTGCTTTCAGCTCAGATTTCTTGGATTTCCAGTGGCTGAAGACCTGAGTGGGGCATGACTCGAACCTGAGACAAAAGCACCACAAACGCCCTCATGTACAGAGCTACAATGAAAACAACAGGAAGAAAGAAGGTCAAAATACCACCGAATACCACCAGCGGAAGGATCATTCTATAGAAACACTTTCTGTCTACGTTAGTGTTGCCACCTGTCCCAGATTTTTGTGATTGTCCCGGATTTTCATTGTCTATCCCGAAAATAAAATAAAATAAATAAATAAATAAATCAGAGACACTGAATGTTTCCCTTTTGTAACATTAACTTAAGAAAGAAGAATGAGATTGAATAAATAATGATAAATAGATTTGAAGATAATTGTATTAAATCAAGTATTTAAAGATGTTTCAGTGGCTGAATCATGACAACACGAGGCTTTGGATTAAATTTAATCCACAAACACACATTTATATCAATAAATCTGATGTGAACAGTTTCACATTCTGTTCCATCATCAGTTGACGTCACTTTAATTTTCTAATCAGAGGAATTAAAAAAACAAACAAACGTTCAAAAATGGTTTTAAATGCAACTAAACAGCTCAGTTTAATACAATTATGTCATGATCTGTATATCTGTGTCTCTCTGATCTGTCTTGTTTTGTGTGTTTTTGCTGCATCTGCCTGCTCTGTCACTCCTGTGCCCCGCCCCATGACCT
>JAPSES010075678.1:0-30330 GCA_029822895.1 Maxillicosta whitleyi | reverse complement strand
GACTGTTGTTACAGACTGGATCATTGGTGTGTGCAGTTTATGGATCTGGATCACACTGTGGGCTTACAGAACCAATCGGCTGAAATTAGATAATTTTCCATGGCACACTTGATGACTTCTCACGGCACACTGATGTGCCACGGCACACTGGTTGGGAAACACTGAAGTAGAGGATTAACAACACAAAGTATAGTTACCTCCAGTTTATACTTGACTACAGTTACTTTCATTCAGTTAAAATATTACACAGAAATTCAACTGAAAGAATAAAGTAAATATGAAACTTGTGAAGTAACACAACCAGATCTGCGATGATTCTTACTTAACACTTCACACTTTTTACTTTTTTGGAATGCAGTGTTCTTCAGCCTTCATACCATTTAACGGTGTACTTTTTATGTTTCCTTATGTAGCACACGTTGAAATTCATTATGCTCAAAATGAGTTCCCTCATCATGGTGTATTGAGTAGTTCTATCTAGTGATGTCCCAATCTGGAGTTATTTGATTGTGATCAGATGTTTTTGTAATTAGTTTTGCCAATTCCAATCCGATACTTTTTAATATTAAACTTTTATTTAAATTTAGATTCATTATTTATAGGTTATTATACTATTCTCTTACTTAAAATCACACTTAGGCTGAATGTGGAAACTGAAGTAAAACAGGTATGACACTTTTGACTCTTAACAAGTTTAGTATAATTTTTGCTCTTTCCAAGTTCATACTGTGGGCCAAATTAGAACATTTGGCGGGCTGGTTTTGGCCCGTGGGTCCTGTTTGCCACCCCTGCTATAGCACATCTATGCACAGTTCTGTCCAGGGATCACACAGGGGTGCCTTCCGTGCTGTTCGTGCCTCACAATGAGTGTGCGCAGACCATACGGTACAAAGTTAAACTGAAACTTAAGACACTTTACTAATTCCTCTAAGTATCCTGCTGTTGTGCAGCTCATTTTCCTTTTCCCTATTTTCAGAAAGTTCAATTTGAGGGGGCAGGACATTTAAGGTTTTTGGAGAGCTCAGGACCTGTGATGGTCATCAGTCATTTAACTAAAAAGTCAGATAATCACACAGCTCATTTCAAGAACAAGAAATGATCCTTCTTTGAAAAAAAAAAAGTATTTCCAGGAAAAAACAACTATGTATTCATACTAGTGTGGCATTGCGTCTCTGCAAAGTAGTCGAAAAATCTCAACAGATTGTTTCTGTTTCTCCTGCTTTAGTTGTATAGAAAAACCTGCTGAAAGTTCCACTGTATCATGTACTGTTGTGATGGGTCTGGTTTAGGACATTTGTTGCATGTATTCCCTCATTTCCTTTATCTTCATTTCCTGGACGCCCTAGCCATAGGTACAATAGCCAAACAAAACACTAAAGCCTACAAGCCTGTTTTAGATATTACCTGCTTATGAAACATTATGTACCTGCATTTTTACTGTTTAGGATTTGACTAAATTTGAGAGGACAGACCTATATTTGAAAAGGAGGAAGTAACATGAGGTAGAACGGTTTCAGTGAGACATAACGTGATGTTACTGGGCGACTCTGGCAGCCAGGACTCTGTGGTGGCTACACAGGAATGCAACACACACACACACACACACACACACACACATACAGGAAACAGAGTATAAACACTGGTGTGTATGTGTGTATATGTGTGTGCGTGTGGATGGTGATTCTTGTGTATGAATGTGGATGTGTACACACAGCATGTGGTGGAGTATTTACACCTGCGCGCGTATATACACACACACACACACACTGTGATGGCCACCATACACACATGCACACACACATATTGTAGAAGGCATAGAAAGTGTGCGGCCTTGGCATTTCCTGGCTTTGAGAGCAGACCATGCCCACGATTGCTGCATGGCCCCACTTTTAAACCGTTTACGTTTGATTTAGTTCCCTCACGACAAATAAAGGCAGCCTGTCTGTCTGAGAAACCACAGGCAGAAGGGCCATGAAATGGACGCACAGGGACAAAAGCTTGCTCTGTCCACAGTTGCTCTTGCATCTCTGTACACTCTGAAGCCCAAAAAGGTCAGAACTGGGCAATATCAGACTCATCAGCACCATTTATAGAAGAAAATCTGTGTTTTTAATTAAGTATTCTATAAACTGACATGCTGAAAACTGCAGGATCATATATTGATGACGGAAAGATGTGGTCATGGTTTAGTCACCTTCTGTTCCTTCAAACATAGAGGATAAATTAAAACATTAAAACACTTTCCATGAGAGTTAAATATAATATACAGGAGAACTACCTGCTCATTTCTAAAAAGCCTCTTAGATTTATTTTTAGCATCAAAAATTAATCCTTTTCTTGATATGTTTGATCGTAATGATGCATGTTCATCGGTGGTAGGAAGTAATAAAGTACAAAACTGAAAGTTGTACCAAAGTAAAGTTTGTTCACACTTTTGAGATATATATATATATATTTTTTTTTTAAATTAATTTTTGAAATATTAAAAATTTGCCTTTACTTCTAATGGGCCATGTTTTGATGGCTTATAACATGGAAATGGTTTACGATATCAGTATCGTTGTACTATTGAGCACTGATAGGAAGTCATATATGGACTTCCATTTAATTAATGCCCACTAACCCACTTCTATTGGGAGATTGATTTCCTGCATCAAGACCACAGGACTCTAACATAGCACCATAACATGACAACCTCACAAATTCAAGTTGTTATTGATTCTTTGTAGGACATGCTGGTGACGTACAGGGCTGCTGGTCCTATTTTCACTTTATTTTCACTAATGCTGGATTAGGACTTAAACCAGTGTAAAGAATAGGCACATATTACGGTGGCTCTTATAGCAACTGCACCCATCATTAAATTGGATCAGTTTTATAGTTTGGTTAAAGTTAGTGTTGATTTTAGATATTTACTCTGCCTTTACATGTTTATCTTTAGTTATTTGTTTTGTTAGTGCTTTTGAGATATGTTTTTGAACACATATTATGAGGCTTTAAGGTTTGGTTTTCAAACCTGTTTGTAACCAAGAAAGAAAAACAAATGTAAATGTTATTAGTAGTGGTTCCTTCCCTATGCGGCCAGCAGGGGCGTCTCCACTCAGTGCTTGAATGCTGGCTCTGTGAGAGTGGCAGGGCAGAGGTCTGGGTTGAAATGTCTTTGCAGTGAGGTCATATGCCATTTTGGGGGATTTCTTCATCTAGGTGTGGGTCGCTCAGTAGGAGAGGGAAAGACAGACATTCAGACCAGTTTATCTCCTAGTCTGGTGTGTTGTTTGTTTGCAGGTTTAGTAATGTGAAGAGTGAAGCTTAAACCAATGGCTTCCCCTTTCCCCACATAGCTAAATGGTTGCTCAAACTGCAAACAGGTCAGATGTATACATGTGTGCAAAATTAAAGGAAAAGTGTCTTGGAAAGGTCCTGATATGATGAACCCATTTCTGAGAAGATACTCCCTATTCTGTGTTTTTATGAATGGAGGTGGAGAGTGCTGTTTAACATGTCGGTACAAAATCTCCCATCAGTGTTCACATCCAATGACCATGAAGACTCTAGAACAGGGGTGTCAAACATGTGGCCCGGGGGCCAAAACTGGCCCGTCAAAGGGTCCAATCTGGCCCGTGGAATGAATTAGTGAGATATAAAAATTACACTGAAGATATGAACAATCAAAGATGTTCAGATAAATTCAGGTCAATTCAATCTAAAGTGGGTCAGACCAATAAAATCATAATAAACTATAAATAATGATAACCACAATTTTTTCTTTATTTTTTTAGTGTAAATTTTTTTTTCACATTTACAGACTAGCCTTAAATGTAATTGTATCAATATTCTACCTGTTATTAAATATTTTGTGTATTTGTAGATCCACTGTGATCTGTAAGTTAAAATGTACATGAGAAAATGAGGAACTGGGGCCAAATAATGGTATAAATTGTAAAAATTGCACTTTTTTTCCTTCATAAATTTCTTTTTGTTCATGTTTTTAAAGGATAGTTTGTAGATGTAAACATTTTAACAATACAATTTTACTTTAGAAATTACACATATAATTGTGGAACTGATATCATTTATTATGTTATTATTTTTAATGATCCAGCCCACTTCAAGTCGTTTTGGGCTGTATATGGCCCCTAAACCCACACAAGTTTTACCTCCCTGCCCTAGAATATCATTTTAATCGAACACATCAGTAATCCCTTGCATCCTGTGTATGAGGGCACTGTCATTTTGGACCACTCCCTTTATGATTTTCCATGTATTTGGAACATGTCTGTGTATGTGTCTGTTATAAAAAAAATATATATATACAGAACAGTTTTGTTTTTTGCTTTTCTACAAAATAACCAATTCTCAATTGAAGTCAGCTTGTTGAAGTTGTTTGTGTCATGAAAGAAATTAAAACTAAACTGCAAAATTGAAACAAGATGGAAATTTGCCCAGTCAGCAAAAGCCAAAACCAGGGAGAAAAAGAAAACGATAGCATTTGTTACACATGTTGCCTCCTAAATTTTGCTTAGTTGAAATGTTAGTTCTGTTTTTGACCGTATCCGGTGCTTATGCTGCCTTCAAGTGTTGTCGAGAAGATCCTGTCTACTATGTAAATTCAAACTAATGAGTGTGTTGTGTTCAAGTGCTAGAACTAGAACAGATTTAGTTGGATTTCTCCTCCCCTTGATAATCAACATGGGGGACCTCCAGTGGAAGAACCCTATCAATTTCAACTTCTCTGAGTATTATAAGTCATCCAAATGGCAGCACTTCAGTTGAAAATCAGTTTTTTGGACATAAATCAAGCAGTAATAGGCAGCTTGAGATCAAATTTGGTTCATATTGATCATCTTATAAATGTCCATTTTCTCGCTACCATCCAGAGTTCATATGGGGTCATTTTCATTCACTAGGTGGAGTTTTGTGGGGAAAAAATTGGTTCTCTGACCATTGTTCTGCCACCATCAGGTCATCATATATTTTTTTGGTAAATTGTGCATGGTATAAATGTGGAATCATCAGCTAACAGAAGCTGAATGTTAATAAAAGCATCATTTGCCATTTTGAAAAGTTCAATGGTTATTTTCATCTCATGTATGAATTTTTTCCCCCAGTTCTTCAGTGGAGGGGGCGTTTGCGTGCAATTTTCGACTGTATAACTTGTATTTACCATAATTCCTATAGCATGTGAAGGCAGGATTATTCAGTCAGAGTATACATTACCCAGAGTAGATGTAAGTCCATACTCATTTGAGGAATAAAGAGCCAACTGAATGTTGCTCAGTCTCGATTGGTGAGGCTTTTTTTTTTTTACTTTGGATCCAAAATAATATAGTAAAACAATTATTACTACACAATAAAACAGACAGCCCAACAGGGTCAAACCAGCAGTGCACCAGTAACTCCTGCATTTCTGTTTAATCTTGTGCTGTCTGAAAACGTCCAAAACAATAAATTCATAAGTGTTTTTTCATTTAGATTCTCAAAGCTCTCAGGATTTTCTGCATTGAATTAACATAGGAGAAGAGGGAATGACTGGCATTGTGTAATAAAAGGCTCGACAGGAATGCTCTGCGTTTTTCCTCCTTCACATTTTTGCTGCTGTGTCTCAATCACAAAGTGCACAGAGGCTTATGATCCAAAATGCCAAAGTGGTAAACCAGCATTTTTCACATAAGTGACCTACATACCTCTGGGCTTTTCCACTGACGCACCTGTTGGAGGAGAAACCACTGGACCAGGGATGAGCTCCACATGAAGCCCCCTGGGAGTGTGGTTGCAGGAAAAAAGAGACAAAGCAAAGAAAAGCCACATAAATATGACCCTGCAAAGACATCACTTTGAAGTCTAAACTGAAGTGGTCTGGATTCCTAAAACTACTGATTTTAAGACATTTTAACAGAGCAGAACTATCAAAGTGCTCATATAATTTAGAGACAGACTGATTATTTAGTTGGGCCGCATACTTACATTTTAATTAAACTGTGTATATACATTGGAAGAACTGGGCTAATAGTCAGGCTTCTTAACTGAAATCATGGTTTAAAAAAATACGGCTGCACAATATATTGCAAAAATATCATTATCATGATAACTGAGTGTGCAATATTCATATCGCACAGATGTACAATTATTTGTTATTTTATTCACTTTCTGTTTTACATACCATGGAGTACCAGAGTGGTTTTCTCTATCACTCTAACACTAATTTTTCTAGCAAAAAAAAAATAATACTCCTGCTGTTGGTTGAATGTAAGTTTACATGTTATTAATGTTGAAAAGAAGTGAATATTTTCAAGCACAACTTTGGGCAAGGCCTGAAAAATTGTATTTTATTTTTATATGCAGTATTTACTAAACCAGACAAGTAATTGAATATTGTTTTGTTAAATCTCTTACATGGTGGTAATGTAGCACTTTTATTATTATAAAAACATCCATGCCATTTACACATTGTTATATGTGAGTAAAATGATAAAATATTTGACTCTGTTTGTGTCTGAAGGTCTATAGTAGCAGCTTCACCATATTTTGGAACTGATTAATAAGTTAATAGTTCCATATTTTGTCTTAAATTCTAAAAAAAAAAAAAAATTGAGTCAGCAGACAATTGGTTCACTTTAAAATCGTTAAGGAACACTTTTCTCGGATGAATTTGGTATTTCTTTAGGTGAACAAGAAATATTGCAATATTATTGTTATCACAATGCTTTACGTACATATCACGTATCGCAAGTTTTGCCAATATTGTGCAGCCATAATAAAAACACCAGAATTATACAATATACATCTTTCATCCCAAAGCGCTTTCCTCTCAATCCAAATCAAAATATTTCGATAAATATAAATGAAACTAATAACACTTCATGCTGTTATAGAAATGTGAAGCCACTTTTCCAAGCTGTCATTGAAAGCAGTTGAATCATGTCCATGTGATGGAACCTAATCAGAAATGATTAATTAAATTAACCCCACTGTCTGAAAACTCCTGTGATTAGACAAAATCTTGCATCACAGGATGGATTTTCTCCAGGCAAAGAGTAAATGCAAATGCTTTGTCAGACCACTTGAATTACAACTTTTTTTTCCTTTTTTCCCCCATTAATGAACAAAATACTAATAATTCTTTCCAAATGATAGTGTGGGTCACTTAAAAATCAGAAACGCTACAAATACAATTCTTGGAATGAAGGTCTTTGACCAGTCATGATTTGACCTCATTGTGTCTGGACAACTTTTTGTGTTGTGACAAGTAAAGGAAGTCGCTGGTATGCAACTCCAAGTAGGGAGGATGCAGGTGGTCGAGCACCTCCAGTAACAGTTGTTTTATTTTATTTATTTATTAAAAATCCTCTTTGTCTTTGTTTATATGTTGGGTTTATAGGCACCTCAAACCTAGTTGGCCTCATTTTAAGACAACATTCTTTTCAAATAGGGGTGAAATATTCAATATACTTAATACTTTTTTATACTTTGTTCTACATGGGAGTACAACAATGCCTGAAACTGTCAATGTCCACATCACTATACACACCAAATAAAGGACAAAACTAGAACCAGTGCAGAGACACACAACTCCATTTTCTTCATTTTCCAAATCAATCCCATATGTTAAAACAGCTAGTTAAATTTAACTTGGCTGATTTCTTCATGTTGCACACAGGTTTAAAATACTTCCTATTAGAACAATTAATGAAGGTAAACAATGTTTTACATGGACAACATAAGTTGCAGGGACTACAAAAATTGTTTCCATATGTTGTGTGATTGCACCAAATGAGCATTTATTAAATGTGTTAGAAGGATCTCAAAATATCATTATGTTGTCTATGTTTATTATTTATTGATTATTTTTCTTTTTCCCCATGTGTGTTTCCTTTGTCTCTGGTCAGGATATTGTTGTGTAAAGCCTCCGCTCTCTTGTGCTTCTGTTTGGTAACTGAAAACAGCCTAGACTTGTGACTTTAAAAATATAACCTATAAAGCATCTTCTAAATGCATCTGTTTTTTGTATGTTTGAATCGTAGGAGATGGCAGTGCGGGCGCTGAAGCAGACAGGAAGCAGAAACATTGAAGCAGCCTTGGAGTACATCAGTAAAATGGGTTACCTGGACCCTCGCAACGAACTCATCGTCCGTGTCATCAAACAGACTTCACCAGGTGCACAAACACACTTACATAGTCACTGACTTTTATGTGATTTTTTTTTTTTTTTTAATACATAAACTGCCTTTTGTTAAGTTTGTCACTGATGTGCAGAACATAAGAAATTAAACGTCTTTTAAACAATCATTTGATGATGCTGATGATGAAGTCTTCCATCAGGTTCCATTAAATTATAGCCAAAGTGGCATAATCAAATGATGACAGAGCGAGTAGATAAAGCCCAAGATAGGTCTGTTGACAGGACATTGTTCAACAAGAATCAATTAATTCATTTGGATGTCATTAAGAAATGGTACATGGTACTAATAAATTCTAAAATGTGAATAACAGCTTTGATAATTGGTCTGTATTAGTCCTTAAAGTGTAGGTCCTTTTTGTAGATGTTGTACAACAACAGCCTTAAGAGGAATGTTTCTGAATTCATTTCCTTGTCTTGTTAGGAAAAGCTGGTATGCCAAACTCCATGGACCACCGCCCTGCAATGGAAGCCTCAGGTGAGGCTGGTGCCATACCTCCGTACCACCAGATGGGGGCCCCCATGTATGAGGGAGCAGCTGGATATGGCCCTGAGGGAGAAATGCCCAGACCCTACATGAGCACAGCCCCTGTGATGAACTACATGCTGCCCCCATCTGGTGCAGCACAGGGACCTGCATTGGGAAACCCAATGGGTCGACCCCCCAGTATGGGCACCTATCCATCAGTGATGCCTACACAGAGTAACCCAGCCAACACCATATACACCCCAGGGGCCCAGCAGAAAGGCTACCCTGGCAGTATGGAGCAACATGGCCCCATGATGAGCTACAATGTCCCAGGTCAGCCTCTGCAGCTCCAGCCACAACCACCAGGGGGCCCAGTGCCAGGACCACATTTTGATTATGGCCATGCCAGGCCACACATGATGGAGCCCACAAGTTATGGTGTCAAACGGACCCCCTCCTTCCAGAACAAGATGGCACCACCCCCAATGGCGCCCCCAGATAACTACTTACAGGGTAAAGGGCCCATGAGCCAGAATGGTCCTGGAGGAGCAGGAGGAGGGTACCCTGCCAACCTGTACCTGTCCCCCCACTCCCACCCCCGACAGGCCAGCCCCACCTCCCACCAGGTCCACATGATGTCCCGTTCACCAGGTGGAGTGGCAGCCATGGGTCCTGACTTCTCCGATCTACCCCAGGGCTTAATGACACCATCCAGGGCTAGCCTGAACCTGGACCTGTATGAGCATCACTGGGCGGGCCCCCCAGGTCCTGAAGGAGCTGCTTCAGCCAGACAGCCCCAACCTCAGTGCGCATTCAGGGGTGAAGTGCGTGTCCCCAGCAGAACCAATTCCTTCAACAGTCGCTCTGCTGGGCCTGGTGGAGTCCGGCCAACTATGGCTGCACCACCTCCAGCTGGGAAACAAGACCCTGCTATGGGCCCGCCAAACACCATCACAGCTGTGACGTCCCCACCAATCCAAAAACCGGTGAGCAGCATTCGAGTGATGAGACCAGAGCCCAAGACTGCCGTTGGACCATGCCACCCGGGCTGGATGACGGCTCAGGCCCAGGACACAGCTGAACCTCTGCCGTACATGCCTGAAGAGACCTACACCCTGGAGCCTGCTCAGGAGCCGCGTTGCCCACCACCACCTTATCCCAAAAACCTGCTCATGTCTGGGGCACCAGGTGAACCGGGAGCCCTGGAAGGAGCCGGAGCCATGTGTGGAGCTCAGGAGCTCAACAACCCGGCTGCCAGAAGCACACACAGTGGTAGTGGAGGCAGTGGAAAGGTGGAGGAGAACCAGCAGGAGAAAGAAAAGGCCAAAGTAGGAAAAGGAGAAAAAACGGTGAAAGATAAGAAGCAGATCCAGACTTCACCTGTTCCAGTGAGGAAGAATGGACGTGATGAGGAGAAGAGGGAGTCCCGCATCAAAACCTATTCACCTTTTGCCTTTAAGTTCTACATGGAGCAGCACATAGAAAATGTAATGAAGACCTACCAGCAGAAACTGAATCGCAGACTGCAGCTGGAACAGGAGATGTCCAAGGTAAAGTACATTACTGCTCTGTCTGCCATACTTTACCTGTCCTATAGTTAGAAATTCACACTTAATAACTGACAAAACATCATAGGCCTAGTCCATAGGAATGCAGGCGTTTTTCCAAAAAGTATCGGTCCCTGCATTTTAAAAAAAAATCCCATAATCATAGTTTACAAAATATCCCTATGAAGCCTATTTTATCTTGACTCCAAAGGAATGTGTCAAATGGAAAATCATAAAAACACACAGTTATCAGAAAACCAGTAAACACCTAACATCATCCAGTATTATTATATACTCGTATCATCTAAAGACAAAGATTCATTTATGCCTTTCTTACTTTTTTGCTTGTTTGAATGAAAAAATAGGAAATGTAACCTTTTGGTCCTAAAAACATCTGTGTAATCCATAAACTGAATATTAAAAAAAAAAAAATTGTACAAGATGTGCATCTAATGAGTAAAATGTATTAGTCTATAAACGGTACACATGAGGTGTACCGACTGATGTTCAAGAGATTGTCCTCTAAAGAATTTGCCCTCAGGAGTTTGTTTTAAACAAGACCTTTGTCTCAGGATGACGTGTCAGTGAGTTCACATTTGTGTTTGCATAAGCTTGTCCTGAATTGTGACTTTGACCTCAGCTTCCCTGACCCAATTTAAAACAACTGGAAGGGATTTTCAAAGAATCCTAGCATAGATAGACCCAGACTGTTAAGTAACAGTTTTAAACTGGCAAAGGTCAGCTAACAGCTTCACTTGTTTGTTTTTTAGTTGTTTCTTTGACTTCTTAAGAAAAATTGTTTTGTAATGCTTGTTTTGACCATCTTTTCCCCTGCCCCTTTCCTCCTCTGTAGGCCGGCCTATCAGAAGCAGAGCAGGAGCAGATGAGGAAGATGCTGAACCAGAAGGAGTCCAACTACAATAGGCTACGGCGCGCCAAAATGGACAAATCCATGTTTGTCAAAATCAAAACACTGGGCATAGGTGCATTTGGCGAGGTGTGTCTGACACGTAAGGTGGACACTGGTGCACTTTATGCCATGAAAACACTGCGCAAGAAAGATGTCCTTAACCGCAACCAGGTGTGTGATATTCATATAGTTTACACTTGAAGATTTTCTTTTGTTGAACACAAAACATTAATGCTTCACTAAAAACAACATGTGGCCTGTTTGAGTTTTAGTTCTATAAAAACTACTGTTTTTAAACTTGGGTTTTCTTTGTTGTAGGTGGCCCATGTGAAAGCAGAGCGGGACATCCTTGCAGAGGCAGACAACGAATGGGTGGTGCGTCTCTACTACTCCTTCCAGGACCGTGACAGCCTTTACTTTGTCATGGATTACATCCCAGGAGGAGACATGATGAGTCTCCTTATCCGAATGGGTGTCTTCCCTGAACCGCTGGCACGCTTCTATGTAGCAGAGCTGACACTGGCCATAGAGAGTGTCCACAAGATGGGCTTCATCCACCGCGATATCAAACCTGACAACATCCTCATTGACCTGGATGGACACATCAAGCTCACTGACTTTGGCTTGTGTACAGGGTTCCGATGGACACACAACTCCAAGTATTACCAGAAAGGTGATTCATTCATTCATTCATCTAAAAATACAGAGACAATGAAATCATAGTTTCAAAGTATTCTGATGATAATTATACTTTGTGAGGAGAAACTTTTAATTGTTTTAGATCAGGTTAATTCACATACATTCTCAAGCAGAAACTTATTAGGTGCCCACAGAGTCACTAACCTGATTATAGTAGTTAAATGGCTTGTGTAGAACCATGACAAATGAGCTTTGTTGATGGGCATCTCAGAAGATCTTGCAAGTGTGGCTTAACTGACCTAGTTTGTACAGATTATGTTTGAACTTTATTCTTTCTATCCACAGGGAGCCATGTCAGACAGGACAGCATGGAGCCCAGTGACTTCTGGGATGATGTGTCTAACTGTCGTTGTGGCGACCGGTTGATGACACTGGAGCAGCGCGCCAACCGGCAGCATCAGCGCTGCCTGGCTCACTCCCTGGTGGGAACACCCAACTACATCGCACCAGAGGTGCTCCTTCGCAAAGGTCAGTTAATAAAAGAAACTAAATTGTGATCAGTCTGTTGCTGGACTAGAGGCATGTTTTCCATACACTAACCACGAACACAAGAACGTTTCAGTAACAAAGGGAGGGCAATTCCCAAAACAACTATATGAAATTGTTTTCTATTGTGTAATGCAGTGCTTCACAATCTCTTTTGAACAAAGCCCCTGTAATGGCAGCATCAGCGTCCTGCCGCCCCCCTGTCCCCCCCCAAAAAAAAGAAAAATGGAGGGGGGACAAAAGGGTGTCTTGTACAGGGTGCTGTTTAAGCTAGCACCCCCACCGCATGCAAGTCAGAGCTGCATTGAGCTGTTAGAACAGTAAAAATGACAAAATTGAAGGTTAGGGGGTTTACTCATTAGTTGTGCACTGGTTAGGTTGGCAGTCCATTCCAGGCATTATTGTTTAGGCTATGAAAGCTATGTGGTTAAATGCACAGACCAGCAATGTGATTTGAGTGTTCAGGTCACAATTCATGTTGGTTATCACTTACACTAGTGATACAATCTCTCAAAACCCTTTTTTTTTTTTTTTTTTTTGCATATATGGCACGTATGATTTCGCTCCATGTCAGAATTGATCCATTGTCCCTTACAATACTGTGCTTTGCATTTCTCTACAACAATATTTGTGTGAATATGCTGACATTATTTATTATTAAGTATCCCTGAGTTTTTGGTCATTTTAATTTATGGGCTATTTGCCAAAGCACATGAAACAATGATTATGAGGTATGAGCCAGAACACTAACCCTTTAATCTGACATTTTTGTGCAGGTTACACCCAGCTGTGTGACTGGTGGAGCGTGGGAGTGATCCTGTTTGAGATGCTAGTGGGACAGCCACCCTTCCTGGCCCCCACACCCACTGAGACCCAGATTAAGGTCAGTGAAGAGGAAAAATATCCCTTTCTTCATTTGGGTTAGAATCGCGAAACAGCGAATGAATAAATGTGACCTTAATGTCACTGGAATTGTTTTAATGGAGGGGGCCAGATTTCCTTAGATGTTTTTCCTATGTCTTTGTTGGAAGTCCCAGGTGAATGTGACCTCAGACATAAACCTTGGTTGAATTGACTCACTTAAACTCTGCAGGGATTTGTTCTTGTGATCCATTTGTTTTGAACAGTTATTTGAACTCAAGTAGAACCAAATAACACCAATGACAGAAATTAAATTTGACTTTTAAGCATTACAGTAAGGGTCATTTTTGATATGTTTTCAGTGATCCCATTATGTGAACAAACTATGGGAAATGGTGACAAATTGCACCAGAGACAAAAGCCACATGCCATTAAAATCCTCCCTATAATGACTTATGTCCAGTGTCAGTAACTCCAATACTGGAAAATGTGCGAACAATTTTGCATATGGATTATGGACTTTGGACAACAGAAATTTTGTATGATAAAGCATTTTTCTGTTCTGTTTTTGTATGTGCTTTTGTCCATAACATGTGTCACATAGCTTTGATCTGCCTGAGGGTGCAGATTAATATTAGCCATGTGTCTAAAGCTGGCATTCATAAACTCCAACCCCAGTGTGACCCACATGCAGGCACAGAGGTCTTTATTTTGGGCCACAGCATTTATTTTGACAAAACCTACCCAACATCAACTCTGATCAAAGTTCCCTTTACTTATAACATTTAGCAAAGAAAACAATCTTGTACTGCACTGAGCAAGGGATATCCTAGTTTGCAAGCAAAAGCTTTACCATCAGAATGAATAGGAGGCACCATTGGACAATGGAAGAAAAACTTTTAGTAGCTCTGTCTTGCTGATAGGAGGCTGTGAGCTTTAGATGTGGTCAAAGAGTTCAGGACATAGAATTAAATACTTGTAGCCAGCATTTCCATGAAAAATTTCTGTAGCAAAAACTGGACAAGGTCAAAAAGCTTACAAAAAACATGTCCATTGAGGCTCAACTATAATTATTAGCTCTCAGAAAATATGTTTTGATCCTTTTCACATTGGAATTTTACATTTAGCTGGTGTTCAAAATGGTTCAGCCACTGCATCTAAGTCTTGTAATCATAGGGAATTATGTCAGTGCCTCCAAAAGCTGTATTAAACAGGTGTAAGGCAATAATATTTTTGGTAAAACTACAGCTGGTGTGTGGTCTGTCTCCTATTTGCAGGTCATTAACTGGGAGAGCACACTACAGGTGCCTGTGCAGGTCAAACTGAGCCCTGAGGCTGTCGACATCATTGGCCGACTCTGCTGTTCTGCAGAAGATCGTCTGGGTGCCAACGGTGCTGGTGAGATTAAGAGCCACCCTTTCTTCACACAGATGGACTTTTCCAGCAACCTGAGGCAGCAGCCTGCCCCCTACAGGCCAAAGATAGCCCACCCCATGGACACATCTAACTTTGACCCAGTGGAGGATGAGGGAGGCCCTGGGGCGTGGAGCGACAGTGGGGACAGCACCCGGGCCTTAGACATGCTCTGCTCACCGCACGGGAAGCACCCAGAGCACGCCTTCTATGAGTTCACCTTCCGCAGGTTCTTTGACGATAACGGTTGCCCCTTCCGCTACCCGAAACCTATGGAAACCAGCGACATGTCATCAAGCATTACAGCAGACACCAGCATGGGCCCAGAGGAGGAAGAGGAGCAGGAAGAAGAAGACGACGAAGATGAGGATGAAGATGAGGAGGGAGAGCAGGGAGAGGGGTGTGAGCCGGTGTATGTTTAAGGAGCTGAGCAGTGTGTGTGTTTGTCGCGATGTTCATGACCCTCCTACTGCTCTTCTGCTGTGTGTATTTGTGTTTTTGTGCATATCCGGCATGTGTGATATCAGAGAATATGACTTAAGTTACAGGTGCAGGATTGACAAACATCGCCACCTTGTGGAATCTACGGTGCATACTTCAAACGTAAACTCCCCTGAACTGGGACCAAGAAACTTTGTGTGAGACTGACTGCACCAAGGGCGACACAATCAGAGAGCGTGGCTCAGAAATGCTATAGGAGGTAGTTAATATCTTTGGGAATGTAATGATGCCTGGATGTCTAATTTGAGGACCTCATTTAGTCCTTGCAGAGGTTTTTTTTTAATCCCATTCCTTCCATCCTTGGTCTTATGGATGACTGAAACACCATCGGACGCAGGAGCTGCTTTCTGTTCTACCTGAGCTGCTTTACACTCGGATATCGGACACGGCAATGTGAAGAGTGCACCCCGTTTACTCTCTTGGACCGTGGGAGGGAGGGTGGGAGGGAGGGAAGGGGGGTTAGGGAGGCTGAATAAGCAACATGCCTTTTTAACAGCTGCTGCAAAATAAGCTACAGACACATGCACACACTTTCGCACACTTATTCAGTACAGCTTGTGCTCAGTCATAAAAATTCAAAAAAAAAAAAACAGGAGATGTCCATAGTGATGTTTCAGAGAGACGGTTCCTCCTGCGCACAGTATTGATGAGCAGCCATGATAGAATACTTGGCCTTTAAAAATGGGCCACATTCAACTTTCAACATGTATATTGTTGAATCTCTGGTTTAGATCGGCATCAACACTCGATGCAATTTTAAGATTACAGATGAACTAAACAAGCTTTGGTTGCTGTGTCCATCCTCCATCCCCAGAGCAGTTTCCTTTTGTGCCAACTCGACTTCAGTGTTCTATAGCCTTTACCGTTTGCCCTCCGAGGTTTCTGTTACAAATACATCTGCTTTAACTATTTGTATTTATAATTTCAAATTCCCTTATTCTTAATCTGGATTTGGTCTGAACTTCTTTTTTTTTAGACTGAACCTGAAAAACTTATGGTGCTCAGACCTTGTTAAGGAGTTGGTTTTGAATTTTATAAAGTGGGATTGTATGATGCACCTTCTCCATAGTATGTGTATTACCTACAGTGCATGGCAGTCAGCAAAAAGAAGCATGGAATTAACATCAAAACAAAGCAACATACTAGGGGGGGCAGCAGCCTAATGTATTTCACCCACCTAAAGCAAACACAGAAAATGGTTCAGATTTACCCTATGGGTTGGTGATGAACCCAAAATCTCACCATTTCTATAATTTTACATGATGATACAGTAACTGTAAATTCACATATGGAATGCTTTAAACTAATGCATATTATAGCAAGCTTCTGTTCCTCTTTTATATGTATAAAAAGTTTCACATGAGATAATACTTTGTTAAAAACAAAATGGAAGCTCTAAGTTTCAGAATGCAAACATTTCCAATTTCAATATAAAAACATTATGCAAGTGCGGTAATGTTTCAGTTTTTTACATGCAAAGAAGTTCTGCAGTCTTAATCACATGACAGTGACGAGGTGACCGAAATTTGGAAAATTGTAAAATCACATGAAATTCTGTGAGATTGTAGAGTTGAAATCTGTATTACCAAACCGCTCCCTGTGTAGACGCATTTCTACATCCCTTCGTTGTTTAACATGTTACTGCAAACCTTTTGAAACCACAGTTTTTTGCGTTACAGTATATCATGTATTCTATTTAGACTCTGGGTTTGGACCTTCATGAGAGTACTGCAGAAGGAGGGAGTGTATTTCTAAATTCCAGTGTGTTTTTTTCATCCTGCTTTTCCCTCCACTAGCTTTAAGTGAGCTTTTTTTAGATGGTTAAAATACATTTTGCTGCTTCCTCAGTCCTACACAGCTTAGATTTAGAGCTGGTATTCTTGTCTGTTGCTCCATACAGCCACCGTCTACTGTTAATAATGCTCTGACTATGAATAAGCATCTCATACGATATCACTGTCAGAGTCTGAGCAGGATGTTTCATAAATTCATTCATTTTCTTGTTTAAGTACAAGAGTAAAAATTTGTTTTTTAGAGTCCTCAGAGTCAGAGGATTTTATCAGGACTTTAACCTCGGGTCAAACAGGTCAGAGACATGTTCCGACTGAGAATCAAAGCTAGCACACATACAGTACAGTACACACGCTTCATATCCACATGCACCGAGACACACACTTTTACTGCGATTCTGCCAGGATAATTGCCGCAGTTGTATTGTAATTTACCCAGTTTTCATAAAATACACAAAGAAACATTTTCTTACAACAGCCAAACATGTGATAGTATGACTATGTGCAATACAAAAAAAAAACAATATATATAGTTTTCTAAACACTTAATATTCTTTTGAACATTTAGTACTGAAACGTGCTATGTACAAATATATTGATTATGTATGTTTTCTCTTTTCAGTTACAACATGCTGCTTATTATTGTGGTTAATATTATTTACATTATTATAATAATTGTTATTACATGCGTACCTGTTTTTCTTTTGTTGTGGCTTATTGAAACGTGTTGGCTTTAACGCCACGTGTGCTTGGCTTTTTGAAAGTAATGATCTGTGTGCCTTTTTCTAGTTGAATGTTGACGTGTGTCGTTTGTTGATAGATGGCGACGGTGATGGTGGTGATAATGATGATGATGATGATCAGTGTTTTAAAAAAAAAAAAAACACCAGTGGTAGACTCTTCAGCTCCTGCAGTCTGGCTGGTCCTGACTGCAGGAGAGGAGGATGTTAAGTTTTATTTTTGTGGTTCAGAAAGAGGTTAAAGGTTAGACAGGAGGAAGAGGAGGTGTGGTTTGAGGCAGGTCAGCTTCAGGAAATGCAATTTGAAACAAAACGATTGAATAGCTTTCTCGACTTTACACAACCACAAATGGTTAAACTTCAACAAAGAGTGATTGTTTGGTACATTTTCTTTTATTTATCCAAAATGACCACAAGTTTAGAGAGGTGTTAAATTCTCCTTTCTCTACAGATCTGTGCCATGTTCTGCAGATGACACTGTTCTCCAGTAAACGTTTTGCTTTCTTGACAATCAGCAGACACTAACTGCTCTATTTGTGTCAAAATGAACCGTTTGGTCACGTTTCACCAAACTGCGTCAACAGTATTCAGAATTTGAGAAAACTGGGAATTATGAGGAGGGTCAGAGCTTTTAAGTGATGATCAGTAATGTTTGGATCAGATTTGTTACTGAATTGTTGTTGGGTTTTTTTCTTCTTTTGCTTGACAATGTATTGAACGTTTGTTTTTTGTTTTTTTTCTGTAAATGTGCCTTGTGTTCTGAGATGAGCAGCACAACCTTAAGAGTTACTCTCCTCTTGTTTTCTCTTTTTCTCAGACGTCTTTCACCTGTTACTACTCTTTACCTGGGGTAGGTAATGGAGCACGCTCTACTTCATACACTGTGTTTACATGCGTCTTTCTGAGTTTTTTTTTTTTTTTATTATACAAACTTAAGAGTAGAGTCAGTCCAGTCCAACTTGTCTAGATCTCAGTTCATGTCATGGAGTTACTTTTATACAGGACTACAAAATCCTAAACTACTACTTTTTTAACTGAGTTTTTGCAGTTCATCATTAATATATTTATTCATTTGTTTATTTATGTAGTATATTTCATACAGGTACATAACAAAAATAAATGATTTGGGTGATTTAAAAGCATTACACCAATGACACAGCAGTTTAAGAAGTGCCGTAAACTACAAACAACATGACATAAACTACGGTAAATGGGTAAAAACATGCAATATTCAGTTAAAAGCACTTGATCCAGTCTAGTGAAAAAAATGTTTATGAATGATGCAATACAGAAAAATACAATATACCAGCTGATACTTGATCATCAGTTAATGGGCTCGTATTTACCTAAACCCACTTTTATTAGTCATTTATTTGTGTATTGTATTATTTGGACCCTAATACCCTCCATGTGCTGCAAAACTATCTTTATATTAATTTTGGCAAAAATGAAGTGGGTTTTTACAACTTTTTTTACATTCCTACTTAATTTGTTGTGTATTATAACTAGCTACATCATGACTTTTGCACATTTAAGGTCAAGATATTTGAGTGTGACGTAATTGTTTATCAGCAGCAGTGGTTGTAGTAAAAAATGAAAAAATGTCCAAACTTTGAGCTGATTACCTAAAATGTTCAGTTGTTGGTTGTATTAATGAACACAAGTGGCTGAACGGGACAGAGCAGCACGGTCAACAGCCTGGGGGGTATGGAGTAGCTGATTTACATTTAAAGGGCCAACGCTCAAAATGTCCTTTATGGTGTCATTACTCAGAAATTGTGTTGAAGATGGACCTGTGGAGTTGAATTAATGAAGAATTCAGACCCAAACAGAGCATTTACTGTTTATATAGAACACAGAGAAATGTTTAAAAATGTTTAATTCCATTTCAAAAAGCAAAATATCAGTTAATTAAACAACTACGAGCACACTTAGTCCCAGTGAAATCACATTTTCTTTGAAAACTGAATGCATAAATAATTAAATCTCTAGTTTTTAATTTCCTGCAACCTGCTTTTCATTCTGTGTAGTTTTAATATAGTTCTGGTATATCCAGAAGTCCTGATTTTATTAACTGAATACAGGGTGCAGGTAGATGTTTGAACTCAATCCACTGAAAAATCTGCAAATTGGTGTAGATTAAAATACAAATACAAGGATGAAATTAGGTGTGAGGACCTGCTTTAGGATTTCCTAAGATGCCTTGACCTGAAATATTAAAATAAGAAAATCTGTGACATGAACTAAGTGATCATATGTGTTTGGATGGATGGACAGATTGGTGCAGTGTTTTATGGGAAGCTTTTGTAACTCAGTTTAAATCCAGTTTTAGGACGTCATCTATGGAAAAGTCAAAAGGGTTTTCTTCACTAGTTGGATCATATGCAGTGTAATAAAGATAGAAGTCCTGAATTCAAGTTTAATGCATTAAAAAATAGACTTTTTTTCAACTATTTATCAGGAAATTGTGGCTTAAATTGAATTGGAATAAAGCCATAGCAGTTGATGTCAATAACTAGCATTATCATGAGTCAGAGTTTAAGAAATGTGATTGTTTTACACTTTATTTATGGTTAAATCATAACAAATGTGCAGAGGCTCATTTAAGAGATTTAAACTTATCATTCAAGACGGTTATAGTAATAGAATATTTACGTAAAATAAGCATAAATTAAAGGCAATTAAGTAACACAACAAATCATTGAATCACCTTGTCAGTATTTTAGCAAGACGGCAGAAAAGAATAAATCTGAAGCACAACAGAAAAACGATAATTGGCATTTTCATCTTCTACTGGATCCAAAGATGGCGCTTCATTGCAGATGTTAAACAGACGTTGCTCTTTTACTTTTCCCCAGACAGTTTTCCTTCATCCCGGCGTCTCAACGGGCGTTCTCTCACTTCTCTAAACCTCATATCGACCAGGGTGGAATCCTCCGTGAAATAGCTTTATAAGCAGAGCCTCAGCAGAGTCTCTGCGTCATTTGTGTAAATCCCACAAAGTGTGCGAGGTGTTTCCTGGGTGTGTTTTGTGTTTTCTGTTTCTGAGGTGTTTAGAGAGTGACGACTGACAATCTTTGTTTTGATCTGATTTCTGTGTCAGACTTCTTTTGTGTATCCTTTTCATTTTGTATTTTTACTCTAAGAAGCCTCTGGTTGTCTTTGATGCTCCTTAATGTATGATACAATTCTGTTACTCTTGAATTTATATTTATACAGATATACATATTTTTTGTATCTTTTTTTTTTTTCAATTTCTCTAGTGCAAATATCCATGTCTACGCAGTATTATAGATAATGTAATGTGGACAGCTATCTCTCTCTTTTTTTTTTTTTTTTTTTTACATCTATGTATGACGGAGAATTTGTAAAAATGCTTTCACAGTCCTTGTGTGTAAAATGTATGTATAAATTAAATTAACCAACCTTGACTCTGGCCTTTTTTCATTGCATTTGTTGTTTGAACAGACTGTGCTAAAGACACGTTACTGCTCACGGGTCACGTATTTACATAGAATTAACATACACATACAGATTATTAAAACATATAAGTAGTTGTAAAAAAAATAACACCCACACTTTTGTGAAAACAATGAATAAATCCAAACGTTTCAAATGAAATTAGAATAATTTTACCAGGCCTTTATTATGTGCTCTCAAATCTTAAAAATAGAACTTTTTTTCTTTTGTTTAATTATTTATTTTGGTATTTGCTAAATTATTAGTGCAGAATTATGAATATTATCATTACAGGGAATTTGTTGCCTTTTTTTATAGAATCATTTCAGATTTTTTTTTTTTTTTGCCATGCAGGTCTTAACTCAACAGGAATTTGCTTTAGTCTGTTTAGTCCATTTCTAACAATGGCTTTGACAAACAGTTAACAGTGTAAGAGCATGAACATGGTGCAAAGTATAATAAATACCATACAAAACAAAAACGCATGGATATGAATATAATGTGCATTGAATATAAACAATATCATGAAACAATATTCAGTGTCATATAAAGTGAATAGCAGCATAAATCAGTTCCAGTTGAGTTTTCTGGTCTTACTAATGAATTCAGCTGGAGGAAGAATAAAGTGTTTGAAGGGTGAGGGTTTGAATCCTAAGAGTTTATGACCCAAACTGGGGTGAAGACGGACGCAGTGATGGAAGAAGGAATTTCATTATCATTGGCTTTAGGGTCCGATCAAGCAGAAGCACATGGACACGTTTCATGTTCAACAGTCTGTGTCATGTAAACAGAGTAACTTATATACATATATTATACATATTTGGATAGGTATTTATAAGCACTATATTATTATATATAAGAAATTTTGGGGAGATCAAATTTTTGGGTGAAAAATGTCAAATTACTGCTCGATAACACATGGACTTGAAATAAACAAACATTCAAAACATGCAGTTCTTGACAGACCTTGATATAATATAGGACAAAATATTTTATATATTATGTTCAACTATGCTGGAAATAAATTTTGGAGTAAAATATTGCAAAGTGTGTTTTACCACATGGACACATGGATGACTCTTTACCATTTTGTAAGGTATAAGGTTTTGTATGGTGTAAGAAGTACAATTGCTAAAATCAGTTGTCACTTTTTCTATAAGTGGTATTTTATAAGTATATAAGTTTATAAGTATAACAATTCCATAATATAGAGATATTTTTCTACAAAATGACCCCACTTGATAAATGTACACGTGTGTACAAATTAGCTTTTTCATATTGATGTTCACTTTTGCTTAATCTGACCCTTTAGCAGGGTGAACAACATCCATTTCATACATCTGTTGCCGTGGATACAGATGATTCTTTCTCAAGTCCACAGGAATTTTTATTGTCAGTAGAATGATGAACTCCAAGTGATTTTGTTCAAGATAGGAGGCGGTAAATTTCCATCCTGTAAACAGACATGAGCCCAGTAAGTGTGGGGTTATCTGCAAACTTTAGAAGAGTGTTAGACTGATGAGTGGAGGTGTAGCAGTGAGCATATATTGAGAACAGTAGATGTTCTCCAGCTTCACAGGGTGCTTCCTGTGAAATAAAATGTTGTTTCTCCAGCTTCACGTACATTCAGACATATGCAGGATCCTGGCAGAGTCCAGGTTCTGAAGGTGAAGTGGAAGCTGTTGTGGCATTTTTCTTCGCTGGTGGTGAATGAAGGAGACTTCTGCCGGCTGATGAGGTTTGTAGATCTATGCAAACAAAGGTCAATTTGCACATAAGTGGTGTGAAGAAAGTGTCTGTACCATTTCTCAGGTGACATCTACAGGGGTCTTCAAAGGAGCCATTTTGGTTCAGTGGTGGGCCCCGGGTTTTACACCTCGTCAGACAGGAACATGTCATCTTTTGTTGCTTATTTACATATGCAATAAGACACCACTGTAGGTTCCATAGAAACACAACAGTAGGGGGTGTTGGGGGAGGAGATGGGACAAAGAAGCTAAAATTCCATTACAAAGGCCAAGTTTATAGTGTCATCCATAGACCTGTTGTCTGTGGAAACAAAACTACACTGGATTCAGATGCAGTTCTATGGTTGGGAGAAAGGAACAGTACCAGGGAACACAAGTAGGTAACAGATCTGTAGTCTCGGAGTCCTGTGGTCCCTGTCTTCAGGATGGAGAGTCCAGCTAATGCCTGGGGGTCCTGCCACCTCAAAGTTCTGCTAATTTATTTTTATGATAAAGAGAGAGGTTTTTGTTTCAGATATTACAAGGAAAGTCTTGATTTATACAAAAAAAAGATGAATAGAATGACATTTTACAATGTGAAATACAAAATGTGTGGCAAACAAAAGCATTAAAAAAAACATATTAACAAATATCTTTGATTGACAATGAATGAAAAAGTGTAAAGCAGTGATAGTGAGTAATATTTCTCTGTTGTGCTGCTTGTATTTATTGTTGCATTTGTTGCTATTATTTATTTCCACATTTAATACTTACACTTAAACTACTCTTTAATTAAGTTCTATATTTTTTATTAACACTGCCAATCCTAAGATCAAATAAAAGAGGCTGAATGTGAAATAAGAGCATAAATATAAGGGCACAAATTTCGAAAAAATAAAAATAAAAAAATAAAATAAAATAAAAAATGCAAACTTAGCTTTTATGTAAACTTGATATATGGAGTTACTAATATTACTATCTGTGGGATAACAGTTTTGGACATGAATAACTACCTAATAAATATATATAGAATTTATGAATTATATAATAATAACCCTACTACTACTACTACTAATAATAATAATAAATAAGTTACTCAAGTAATTAACAGTTATGCACTATAATTATAATAACATACTTCACAGTTTATACAGATAAATACAGATATAGACCAGAAGAAAACATAAAGTTTCCAAAATGACCTGGTGTGAGGTTACAGTTCTTGTGTGAAGGGTTTCAAACATGAGCTTAGGTGCATGCCCCCTATGGAAGCACATGTCCGTGCCGTGTCCACTCTTGTGTTACATAACAAGCTGCCTCCACGCTGAAGTTGCAGGGTTGAACCCGGCCGGGTACCAGACGGACAGCGCTGTAATCCCACAATGCAGAGCGCATGGCGCGTCATTGGAGAGGGACGATGATGGCGGCGGTCGGTGCACCAGAAGTGATCACACAGCTGGAAAGCGCTGCCAAAGTTTTAATGGTGAGAAATTCCGTGTCCTTTTCTCGGCTGTGTGTGGACAGTACTTGTGTCTTGGCGTCGTCTCTGGTTGGAGTTTGTCCGTGGGCTGTTTTTTTCCTCCTGCTTTTTGTTGTTTCATGTGTTCAGTTCCACCGGAGAATCGGTATGTGAGCGATGCGTGGCGCAGCGCCTTGCCCGTCTCCATCCCGCAAAAAAAAAAAAAAAATCCGCTCATTGTCGAAACATTTCCCCCCTTGTTTCCCTTCTTCTCCTTCTCACGGGCCACCACCTCAGTTATAATTACTTTAGACAACGTGGCTCCGTTTAACAGAAACTTCACGGCAGCTTCGTGTCGCCGCCGTTTTAACGTGACATCAAGTTTTATGAGTCTGAGCAGAGGCAGTGGGAGCATCTCGGTGCTGATGGTTTCCCCAAAACAGCCTGTTAAATCACTCACATTTAGCTTTAGCCTCTCATGTAAGCCCCAGAGCGCCATTTCCAACCGTTTCCCCCCCATCTCCTAGCTTGTACAGGAACAAGTGAGTGTGGATACACCGGCTAGGAGCAAGTGGCTAACCATGTGCAGGTCATGAGTCTGTGTTGGATGAATTAGCTAGTAGCCTGAGCCTGTGTTTGTTTTCTGCCATTATGGTGGTTAAAGTACGTACCAACAGGGAAAACCGCCTGTTGTTTGTCAGTTTGGACGCCACAGAAACTCCACAGCCCTACAGTAACGACACTAAGCACTGTCTACATGTTAGCACATTAGTTGTTATCATCGTGTAGCACTGTTGTCGATGTTGACTTGTACATTAGCCTGGGAGACAACGGTAAAAATAACTGTAGGACCTTTGATCCAGTGGACCTGGTCTGTAGAAGAGTGGTCTACAGGTGATGGACCTGATCCTTGAAATGACCATGTGAAACAGGCTTAGAAAACTAGAATGAATTAAGTGTGTCAGTATCATGTCTACTTGTATGGGACATTGGGAAAAGACAGATCATCAACACAAGCATAAGCATATTATAAAACTAAATAGATTTAATAGACCTTTAAATTTCTATATAATTATATATATCACTACATAACATCTTTTTGAAGTTTCAATGACCACATGGAAAGCCATTTGACAGATTGTTGTATATATTCAACAAGTAAAATGTACTCATCATATTGAATATTTGGACTAGTAACAAAAGGAGTAAATGTCTGAGGTTTATGTTGTGGCCTCGCCTGTACTATTGTGGCTCTCATTCATAGGCATAGTTTGATGGGATAGAAGAGGTTTGTGGTGTAGTCCAGTTTTATGGTCCTGGTCAGACCTTCCATAGTAAAACCTGGTTCATGTGACAGAAGGAGGCCCTTGTTTTGTCTTTGCAGGTCTCTGCTCACAATAATGCCATTCTGTGTCACGTTCACTCTCCTCTATGTTTGATTATGTTGTCATTCAAATTTCCTGCCTGAATATAAGTCAACAAACTTTTGTTCAAATGGTGTTGAATACTGTGGTCAGAAAGGGCAGTTTTGACTAAACAACATAATTATTTGTATAATTTGAAATACTAGAAGTTGTACTATTGCTGTAATATATTCTTTATACTTTCAATAAATTGTCAAGATTCATTACAGATCCTATAAGTATTAAGGCTGTAACTAGGCCGAATTTCTGTTACTCTGTTGATTATTTTCTCTTTCTTTTCAATCAGTTCACTAGTTCCTTGATTTATAAAATACTGGTTTCCCAAATAGGACATCCTGAAACTTGTTTGGCAATCCAAAGATCCTGAGTTTATTGTAATGAGGGAGGAAAGGAATCAGGACTTTTTCTTAAAAAGTAATTCAGGTCACTTAATCAATTATTCAAGTAGTTGTTGCTGTAGTGAGAATGTTTTTTTTTTTCATGTGGGATGTTATGGAATTGAATGAAGCCAAAGCTTCAGTCTAACCCTGATGAACTCACTGTCAGTTTAAAGGAGTGACATTTTGCTTTTAAAAGAAATTCCCCCAAATTACGCATTTTCAAACATTTCCCTGTGGTCTACATAACCTGTAAATGATCTGCTTGGGTCTGAATTCTTCATTAATTCAATTCCATAGGTCCATCTTCAACACTATTTCTGAGCAATAACACAACAAAGGTGGTTTTTAAGCGCTGACCCTCTAAATGCAAATGAGCCACTTCACACCCCACCCCCCTCCAGGTTGTTGTCTGTCCTGATCTGTTCTGTTCAACCACTTGTGTTTGTTAATACAACCAACAACTGAACATTTTCGGTAAATGTCTTGAAGTTTGGACATATTTTCAGTTTTTACTACAACTGCTGCTGCTGATAAACAGTTATGTCGTACCTGAAGAAATGTTCAGCGGAAATCTTGAGCTTACATGTGCAAATATCATGACATAACTTGTTAAAAACAAACAAACAATTTAAGCAGGAATTAAAACACCTTGTAGAAACCCACTTGATCTTTGATTGAAAAAATATAAAGATAGCTTTGCAGCACCTGGACGGTTCAAATTCAGACTTATTGAACTATTAGAAATAGTGAACCACAGACTAATAAAACTGGGTTTAGCAAAACATGAGCCCTTTAAGATAAGAAGTAGTATCATAGTCATTACATGGGGAATTCAACAGGGTAATTTAATTCAGCTCAACAGTGCAGTCCAGTTCTGTCTCTGATATTTACCCTCATTGTTATGACAATAGTAACATAATACAGTTGAAAGTATCACAAAATGCAACCACCAAAAACTACCATAAAAGTTTGTCAGAATCTGATGCAGGACTCTTAACCACATTTGTATTCATATTTATGATGAATTATTCAGAATTGGCAGAACAGGGCTGAGCTGTAGTTGGTGGTCTGAGCTGGATGAAACTGAGGATATTGTTGTTTTAAAGACCATTAAGTTTAAAATAAAAAGTTTCAACTGTGTGAAATGGGCACCTACATTTAAGAATGGCTATTTTAATTGTTGAGTAATGTCTGGATTATTTTCTCAAATAACTTTTGAGAATAAGATTTGTGTTTCATTAAAAAGACAGAAAATGTTGGGAAGAAATGATCAGACATTCCATGAGTTATTCAGTTTACTAAGGGGTCAAGGAAAAAAGAAAAATAACCAGATCTAAGAATCACTCAAATGTTTTCCAATTATCAAAAATATTGTTGATAAATTCAGCATTTGCACTTCTAAAATGATAACATGCAAACTAAAATCCAGTGCTGCTGACCCTTAACACTGATGAAGTTAAATAGGTAGGATTATCATCTGCTCAGCTGAACCCATGGATATTCAACCGTGAGATCGATCTTTACTCTCGCTTTTCTTCGTTTTTTGTTGGAAGTGTGAGGATGAGCTGTGGAGCCACGATTGTAACATTAGCAGTCATTGTGCAACACAATTATGTCCCAGAATGTTACACTCATGATCGTTTTTTATTGCGTTAGTCTCTGAGGGAAATGAGTAGCTCTATGCAGCTGCTACACGCTCCCCTGTATTTGCCATATTCTCAAAAAAAAAAAAAAAAAAAAATAGCACTGATACAGAGTGACACTGAACCTCTAAACAATGAGATGAAAGGCACTGAATCACTGTAACCTGAGGGAAAAGAAACAGCTGGCTGATTGTGATTTGATACTACATGTGACTGTGTTTACACTTTTATTGATACAATGAATAGTGTCTGTTTTCCATTTGTAATGCTTAAAAAATGGTCAAAATTTGTAATCCAAGACATCTAAATTTGATTGTTTTCTACTTGTGAACTTAATTTGACTGAAGTTCTGCTGTTGTGTGTCCACCATCTCATCATATTCTATTCTGAAGTGTAGTGTGTGAGTGTGTCGGTTTATAAAGTGGTCTGAGATTAAAAAAAAAAAAAAGAGAAAAAAAAAAGGGGGGGGGGGGTTCTTTCTTCTGCTGCCTCCAGCCACAGTGCTGCTTTTACTGCAATTAGGCCTGGAATGTGACTTTCCTGCTGAGCTGTATCATGGCGACACTCAATAAAAGTCTGTGTGTGTACATGTGTGTGTGTGTGTGTGTGTGTGTGTGTGTGTGTGTGTATGTGAGCATGTTCTTAGACTGTGATCACAGCAAGAAGCAGATTGAATTTTTACCTATTAAAGTGATGACCCAAAATACGAAGCGAGGTCATTGTGGCTGGTCCTCAATCACATGAGCCATTAAAGTTCTGTTTAAGGGTTCAGGTTGGGCTTAAAGGGCCAGGGACCATGCATCATGTCAGTTGTTATCATTTCATATACCACCTGTAGGCTATTTAAAAATACATACTTACATACTGGTAAAACTGTGCGTATGGTTTTGCGTGATTCTTACAGCATCAAATGCAGCTTCACTGTTCGTCAAATAACTAGGACTGAACAGGTACAAAAGCCAATTGGAACAGTTCTAACAAGGAATCTTAACATGTGAATTATTATTAATAACATATGAATAAGCACAGTTTTCCTTTTCAGATACACTGATAGTCATATCATTAGTGTCAGCATAATTGCTTAAAGTAGGGATATTTAGCTTTTTAAAATGGAATTATACGTTTTCAAACATTCCCCTGTGGTCTACATAGACTATAAATGCTCTGGGTCTGAATTCTTCATTAATTCAACTCCACAGGTCCATATTCAACACTATTTCTGAGTAATGACACCAGAAAGGTTGTTTTGAGCGTTGGCACATGAGTCACTTCAGGCCCCACCCCCTCTAGGTTGTTGACTGTGCTGCTCTGTTCCATTTGCCCAACAACTGAACATTTTAGGTGATAGGCTCAAAGTTTGGACGTATTTTCAGTTTTTACTGCAACCACTGCTGCTGATAAACAATTATGTGGAACTAGGAGAAATGTTCATCAGAAGTCTGGACCTTATATGTACAAATGTCATGATGTAACTAGTTATAGATGCAATAAAGTAAACAGGAATTAGAATGGGTTGTAGGTATAGTTTTGCAGCACTTGGAGGATTCAAATTCAAACTTTATGAACTATTAGTGTCCAAATCCACAAATAAATGAACCAAAAACAATAAAACTGGGTTTAGATAAATGTGAGCCCTTTAACTGACAACCAAGTATCAGCTGGTATATTGTATTATTTTGTATTGCATTATTCATAAAAAACGTTTTCACTAGAATGGATCAAGTGCTTTTAACTGGATATTACATATTTTTACCCACTTACCTTAGTTTATGTCATGTGGTTTGTAGTTTACAGCACTTTAATAGATTTCTCCAGGTTTTTTTCTTAAACTGCTGTGTCATTAGTGTGATGCTTTTTAAATCACCCAAATCATTTGTTTTTGTTATATACCTGTATGAAATGTGCTTTATAAATAAACAAACTGATAATATTAATGATGAACTTCAAAAACTCAGTTAGAAAAAGGTAGAAGCAAGTAGAGGTTTAAGATTTTGCAAAGTCCTGTGTAAAAGTAACTCCATGACGATGAACTGAGATCTAGACAAGTTGGACTGGATCGACTAAAACTGTATGAACTATTAGGGTCCGAATATACAAATAAATGAACCAAAGACTAATAAAAGTGGGTTTAGCAAAAATATGACCCCTTTAACATTTGTAAATGTGTACATTCCTGACTTGATGAGGTCTTCTCCTCCCTGGTGGGTGGGGTCCCTGCTGCTGTGGTGCAGTAGCAGTTTTGCCCCTCCCTCATTGGTCAGGATGCAGCACTGTGTTGGTGGCACCGGTTTGCTAGGGTTGATGGCTGCCCCCTAGTGCGGACTGCTCCCTGTGACAGCGCCTCCTCTTTTACCTCCTGGTCCTCTGGTGCTCAGTCAGTCCTTTTAAGTGTGTGTGTCTGTGTGTGTGTGTGTGTGTGAATATCTGTATAGGAGTGTGTGGGGTGTACACGTTTTTAATTCTTAAATGTATAGCATCATACATCACTACTGTATGAAAAGTGCTATATAAATAAAGATTGATTGATTGATTATTAGCTCCCACGTAAGTGTGTCGTTTCCAAAGCCGCGTCCACCTTGAACTTTGTCCGGAAGATTTCTCTAAGGCTATTACTCCGATTTTCTTCAAACTTTGCATGATTGTACT
>JAPSES010075605.1:0-30421 GCA_029822895.1 Maxillicosta whitleyi | reverse complement strand
GGTGATCCGGATCACTGTCTGGATCCAGGAATTTTTTAAAGGATTCTCTATTAGTTATCATTGGCATTGCTGTGGTATTAATAACACATGTCCACTAGGTGGCGAGTCATGTTTTCTCATATAGTCCATGGACTTTTCTATAGACGTATCTTCAATAGTTATGGAGCTACATTTCTTTGGGTATGTTTCCAGTGTCAAGAATCTAATAAAATAGATACAAAAATAATGTGGCAGTAATATTGTGGGGTGTCAGTCACAATATGTGGGGGATCTGTGCTGCTTGGTGGAGGTTTGCGCTCTTGCGCTCTCTAGTTCTTAATATCCTCTCATGCTGGCAGAGGTAAAACCAATTTCACACCTTTGAACATTATCCTAAACACTGTACATGCTCTACATATCTTGCTTGACGGACCAGTTTTATGAAGTACTGCCAGGAATATTGTTGCTCATGGACAACAGGCAGAAGGATGTTGGGTTTCACATTTAAGAGCGGATGTCTGAGAAGAGAAGCAGAAGGTGATGGATGTGTGTACCTGCAGCCACATGGAAATTACACAGCTGCTGTTTTATAGCTTGAAAATGTCAATGACAGGTTAAATTCCAAGTCTTTGCATCACTCTCTTTGTCAGTACCTATTATATTTTACTGATATTGTCATTCCACTGAATTACTGCAGGATACTTGTGAAACAGTCTCAATATCTGCTGACAAAACCAAGGCTCAGGTGAATTCTATTGTTACCGATGCCGGCGTTGTCACAAAACGAGTCATGTTGCACAACTCTGCGGCGTCACATCCCTGTGGTGACAAGAAAACAAGAGGCACGTTATTGGGAAAGCAGCCAAACATTGAAATGAACTGTCACAGGGAAAAGATTAGGAATTATTGCCACTGTCATCATGAAGTTGCTGATCACTTTGAGGACACATGTTCTCAGTGTATCTGGGATAAATGGATTATAAACGGATGAATTTTTTTTACTGTAGATGTGTTTTATTTCCCAACACAGTTTTTTTTTTTTTATTATTATTATTATTGTTATGTTTAACAGGTCTAGCTCATGTTGAGGCTGAGCAACAACATTTAATTTCATGCAGGAAGAGTAAATCTGGGATGCTGGCAGGTTAATACGTTAAAGGCTTTACTGTTTTAGGGATAAAGCAGGATCACACGTGTCTCTGTCCTTTCTTTTTACCTCTTCAGCTTTATTAGGTTTTGCTCTGTACTTGCGGCTCATTGCAGATGGATTACACAGATAGCGTCAGGGGAGTGATGGTTATTTACGCAGGCCCTCTAAGAACGAAAAAAAAAAGTTAATTAAACTAAATTGTTGCTTATATGACTGGTATTGGCTCTACTTATTTATTTATTTATTTATATCATTTCATGATCTAGGTGGCCTGAACAGATTCTATTTCAGGTTTTGATCAATACATATCTTTGGCTTATTTCTGAAACACACCAGCATGGCAGGATTGATTAAGGCTTAATGTAGGATATGTGAGTTTTTTTTTTTTTTTAAACCATAGCCCTGTATTTGATCATATATTGACAGCTGTGATGGTGCTATATTAGCGCTCCTGCCTAGACAGCCTCACAGTAATCAGCCAGTGTTTATGGCTGTGGCTTGATGTAAAGCCACAAGGAGTCATTCAGTCCACCTGGGGCGGACCGCAGACTGGCTTTCATCAGCAGAACCAAAAGAAAGCCGCTCCATAAGGACTCACGCCATACCTTCTCTTTGGCACCACATTTAGAACTCATTATTGACCTATTTAGCGTACTTTGCAGCTGGTAAGAAGGTAACCAGTACCTCTATATTTTCTACGCTTGTATATTTTTTTTTACTAATATTTCAAGCATGATTCATTGCACTCATGAGATTTATTTTCTATTTTTATTTATTTATTTATTTTACGGAATGCAAGGAAGAGAAATAGCGTTCTTACTTATTTTCTTATTTATATGAGAGAGGGAATCTGATCTTGTGGAGCAGAATCATAACCCACAATAATTTTTCCCCTTCAGTTGTAAAATATAGACTACTTACAATGTACGTTTAGGCTGTAGAGGCACCCTGGACGAAAAGGACAAATATCCATGAAGATTAAACGTATGAATTGTTACAGAAAAATACAGGTTGATCAATCAAAACTGCATACGTATATACCATAAACTGACAAGTAAATTGTATTTTTGCTCCCATATCTAATCAAACAAGCCTGTACTCAGTGGAATACAGTCCAACTGATATCTCACATACTGTATATATATAGTGTAGCCTACAGTGCAGAGGCTGACGATCTGACTTGTCATATATCTGTCACATACCTCAGTATCACAGGATATTGTCTGCGTCTGTAGGATATTGTTCTTTAGGATTATAATATAGTATATAGTGTCCGTATCTGACCAAGATAGAGTCACAGTACATGATCTGAATTACAATTTTCTCAAAATGCAGGCAAGTTAAAACCATCCTATAAGGTTTCCTCCAGATATTTCTGCTTACTGGAGGCGTAGGCAGTGTGTGATGGATTTTTGTTGTTGTTATTAGTTTATAAACTCTGCATTTTTGCATCATTTTGGAGCAGCATTATTACAGTATTGACAAAATGCTGATGAAGCTAATACTTATAGTCCACATTTATGTACACACAGCTGCAGTGTTTCCATTAATTACATACATTGTGGCGGCCTAATTTGCTTCACCAGAGTTATATAAAGAGTCAGTAGCCTTTTCACGCTAGCATTAACGCTAAAGTGTTTATGTAAATCAGACTCATCAGCGCTAAGATAATCCTTTGTTATTTCGTCAGTAGCAGCAAAACAACACATTACATAGGCTCTGCAAGTTAATGTGGGCTTCAAATGAACACTTTACATACTAAAATATTACTATGTATGGACTGCAAGAAACAGTTACCTGGTAACTTGTACTAGCAACAAAACCCATAGACTGGTGCAACGCCTCTGATAGGATACTGTAATGTAAGACAAACGTAGAAGAGTTTGGACAGCACTGATATTTATCTTTTAATGACACAGACGGTACAATCCCACTGAAAATCACATTAATAGGAAAATTAAGATCAATAATAATAGTCATGAGAAAATTACACCTGGAGTCAGTACTTGGGAAGAATACACATCTGCTCATCAATGAAATAAACACTGTCCTCCTTTTGAATTAATGGATTTTTTTTTTTTTATTTTGGTTAAGCACAAAACACATACATATAAAAAATATACAATTAAATACAATCAGTAATCAGTTAGTAACTGAAAAAGGAAGTTCCAGAGGCTTATTTTTGTTTCTCCTCCTCCCATCCTCCTGAAATTGCAACAAATAAAACCCATCCATCTATCTTCTGCCACTTCTCCGCTTATCCTGCATAAGCAGGGAGTCCCAGACTTCCCTCTCCCCGGCCACTTCATCCAGCTCATCCGGCGGGATCCCGAGGCGTTCCCAGGCCAGCCCAGAGACATAGTCTCTCCAGTGTGTCCTGGGTCTTCCCCGGGGCCTCCTGCTGGTGGGACGTGCCCAGAACACCTCAGGGAGGCGTCCAGGAGGCATCCTGAGCAGATGCCCAAGCCACCTCATCTGGTTCCTCTCAACGCGAAGGAGCAGCGGTTCTACTTTGAGCCCCTCCCGGATGACCGAGCTACTCACCCTATCTCTAAGGGAGAGCCCAGACACCCTGCGGAGAAAGCTCATTTCGGCCGCTTGTATTCGCTATGTCATTCTTTCGGTCACTACCCAAAGCTCGTGACCATAGGTGAGGGTAGGAATGTAGATCGACTGGTAAACAGAGAGCTTCACCTTTTGGCTCAACTCCCTCTTCCCGATGACGGATCGGCGCAGAGCCCGCATTACTGCTGACGCCGCACCAATCTGCCTGTCGATCTCCCGCTCCATCCTTCCCGCACTCGTGAATAAGACCCCGAGATACTTGATCTCCTCCACTTGGGGCAGTACCTCCTCCCCAACCCAAAGAGTGCAGTCCACCCTTTTCCTGTCTGACCATGGCCTCAGATTTGGAGGTGCCGATTCTTATCCCAGCCGCTTCACACTCACAGTGAGCTGTCCCATCAAGAGCTGGAGGTCACGGCCCGATGAAGCCAACAGACAACGTCATCTGCAAATAGCAGAGACCCAATCCTGAGGTCACCAAACCGGACCCCCTCAACACCCTGGCTGCACCTAGAAATTCTGTCCATAAATTTATGAACAGAACCAGTGACGAAGGGCAAATAAAACATTCAAATAAATTAATCCATATTACATTTTTTAAGTCACTTAGAGATATCTGACCTTTATAGCCCTTGAGAATTTACCAAATTAAAGCTTTTTAAAAACTCAATGACTCAAACAATTTCAGTTCAACATTCAAAACAGAAACACAGCGATATTTAACATTTCTTCTAACTCTACGTGTTTCAAACACAAACAACCCTCTTATATAATATTTGTCTTTTCTTAATGTAAAAAAAAAAAAAAAAATCTGAATACATAATATTAATAATCCTACAAAAAATTTAATACTTGCTTGAAGATAACCAGCTTTGTTTTTTACTCTAACACATTATTTCTTTGGAGTTTAATTATAGGGTCAGTGTTACTTTTATACACATTGCCTCACATTTCCACACAGTATGACAGCATTTTTCCTTAGTCCGATTATTTTTGTTATATTGAGCAAGTAAATATATAAATACATTTTTACATTTTTCATACTGGTCCAGTTAAATGTGTGTATAAACCTATGTTTTCTACTAGCTGGAGTTCTGCAGCACTGACTATATTTCAGTAGTTTCTGTCTGAAGTTATTTCTTCTTCAGCAGGAGCGAAAAACAACACAAAAGACAAAATGCTGCAGGTTAAAGTGGACTGACACAACACTTTTAGTGCAGACAGGCAATAAAGTATCACTATAAACAGAAATAGATGGTCCCACTAGCCTAGTAAGATTAACACTACAACTTAATGCAACACTATTTACACTGCAGCTCGACCATTTAATACCAACATTAGATGAGTAGGAGAGTTTGGACAGAACTGTTATCTGCTTATTTAATAATGCAACATGTATGATTCTGCAGATTATTACACCAAATCATACCTGTCAATGTTGTGAGATCAGTACGTGACTCACTTTTATTCTTTTCAAGTTGGAGTTCTACCACATACCAGCACAGTTTTAAAGCAGCATGTGTGTGTTTGTCGTAAAGGCAGGAGTTGTGTTCACCTAAGCCCTTTAATATTTGACTACAACAATAAGCTGTATTTGTCAGTCAGAGGTCCGACGGTGTCTCCCAGAAGCCCCTTCTGTTCCCATAACCAGCCGCCGCTTTATTGGTTCCCTGCACCTCTTCAAGAGACAAATGACTTGCCCTTCTCAAACCTTCCACTGCCTCACAAGAGGTGACTTTGTAGTGGCAGATTTTCAGTGTGTTTTGAAGCCGGTGGGAGGGAGGGAGGGTGCTCTTGTTAGTCGGCATATCTTGTACTGCTCCCATGGAGGCCACTGAGAGATGACAGTGGGAGAGGCAGTGCAAGATTGCTGGGCTTGTGATTTTCTGTTTTCTCTCAGCGTGATTGAAGCAGTTGTTATCTCCTTTTAACCGTTACAGTCCACTGGTGAAGTCACCCCCGCCTTAATCACAGTTAATTACGACGGTATATCCTCTGCTTTTATTGCTCTTCCTAAATGTTAATGACATCTAATCAAGTTTCTTTTTTGGAACAAACAAAATCAGGATGTATTAATATATTTATTTCAGTTTAGTGGTAGAACTATTAATATGCCGGTAATTCACACTTTATCAACATTATTAGCACCGTCACTCCTGGAGCTGCTCCACTGACTGTACACTGGATGCCAAATATGTGAGTGAAATGAGTGACAGTTTGTTCGTCGCAAATATTATTTTAGCAATGATAACATTTATGAACCAGAAAATATGCCAACAAGCAGTTTTGCAAATTGCCTGCGCGTCCACCAAACAACTCCCTCGTCAGTGGTGCAGCTTCACAAATGCTGCTCCTGTTTTGTTTTTAGCTCCAGGGGAAGTTCTTCATGTACAGAAATCCACTTACTGTCTTAGATCGTATGAGCAGAATTTAGTTTTAGGCGGATTTCCACTTTGAGTTTAAGAATTAAGTTTTGGGGGCAGGCTTAGCTAAATGGATTAAGATTGATTTAAATACAACAGCAAAGTTAGTGAAGTTTCCACCCAACTTTGGCATAGTAAACAGGCAGAGGGAGTACTCTGTCCACAAAAACTTAACCTATTTTCAGAATAAACAGAGGCACAGGTTTACTCATTGGGCCTAAAGGACTGCTCGTGGAGGGATGAATCCATCTCTTTATACTAGCCTGTGGTTAACAAGAGTTTGGAAGTATTATTGAAATTATGCTAATCTGTAAACACTTTTATTTTGTATGCATGAATTAGCATGAGTGAATTCCAGCGCCAGTTTGTTTTCTCCAAAAAAGTTTGACGTATTCTAAATGTGGCCGGGAAAATACACACAGAACAACAAATGTATGACATTTGGGTTTATTCTGATAGCAATTAGAATAAAAGTTTGTCACTGAGTTCAATGAAAATAACAGATAAAGAAGACTGTTGGTCACACACCAAAAAAAAAAAAATAAATAAATAAATTACACATTACACTTCTATTCAAACAATGGGCACAAATCAAATTTAATCCGACTTTAACCCGAGTTAACCAGCTACGGTGCAAACAATACAGGCTGGGAAATACGACAGTGGAACAGCTGATAAAAGAAAGAAAACAACCCATTTACTATGTCATGCAGCTTCATATTCAAATTAATTTGCAAAAAAAAAACACAGTTTATGAACGTATGAACTGCAGAGATACTTATTGTAAACACACAACTAGCCCGTGTGTTTCACCTGCAGTCCTCCACGGCGTCACGCATATCAGGCAAATCGAACACCATCTATGGTTTACACATCAGCACATAAACTCATCTTTTACACATGAACTCATTACCCTTTTAACTGGCATATTTCATTCAAATTATCCACTTAAACAACCTTTCCAAGAGCGATTTCAACTCACTACTATTCGGCACATTTTCCTGATTCAATCATGCCCCCTCCTGATGACCTCAAGTGATGCGTTCATTCTTAAAGGGACCAATGCACTTTTATCACCTGGCTACATAAATTATAGAGCTTTCTATAGCTGCTAATAGTAGCTCCATGTTAACACAGATAATCCATCATTTTAGTTTAGGTTGGTTATAAAAGAGTTCATGTATTTCATGTCATGGCATCATATTTTTGAAATTCTTCCATGGTGTATTAGGTTTAGTCTTTTCACTGGTTCCTAGGTCATTATTCTATCACACATCTATAAATGTTCCCGTTCCCTGAAGTGCCCTCAGAACTATTGTGAACACTGGCAGCCTCAAGGCTCTTCCCACCGCTCTGTACTGTGATGTAGAGCTGTGTGGAGGACATGGCCATTTCCAAATACCCTTTCAACATTACATTCACAAGCCCACAGCCCACCCACTGCCTGCAGTCTGTGGCTAGGAAACTGCATTTACAGGAAGAGATGAGTGAAGGGAATCCTGGGGAAGGGTCTACAGTCCACCAAACATCCAAAGAAATGACCACAATCACACAGCCAAACCGACAGACGCCACTGATCAACAACTCACTGAGAGACAGTGAGTGTGTCTGCGCAAGGACTGTGCAGATCAAAATGGAAAGATGAATATACTCACAGGCCAGCAGTCCTGTGTTTTTTTTTTTTTTTAAAGCTCACTGCACATTTGGTCTTTTTCCTTCAAAGCACCACACACTCCTGTCTGTGGAGACAGGAGGGCACCTTTTATGCAATATTTCAATCACAATCTGGTCAGTCAATTCAGCCTCCAGTAGAATTTTTATTTGATTTAACCTTTTTGTGTCTGTGTTCGTATAAATACTGGTTTTAACTGCAGTTACTTTGACCCTACATTGGATTTTTGATTGAAAAACATAAGCATATTTCACTATCGCCTCAACTTTTACTTTTACCAGATGGAAAATGTTGCTATACTTGGTTTTATTCCATGCTAAACTTATACATTTTAATATCTTGAAAAGTTGGTGAGAGTGTGGACGTCTGGTACATTGGCATAATATAACAGTACTCCTTTCTGGCTGTACTACCAGTGTGTGTATATCTGAGATACATATATAAATAGTTCATTTATAGCCTTGGTGACATTCTTCTTCTTTTTTTTTTTTTTTTTTCCTACGGTATGTTCTATGAGCACAAAGTGGTATCATCATAATGTTGGAGTGCGGGTGGTGACACCTTATTTAAAAGTCTCAGTCCTATCCATCTGCATTGTTGAAGGACAACACTGCCCTTGTCTTCTGCTGTACTGTATGTCCCAGAGAGCCTCTGTACAATATGTAGGTGGGTGGAAAGATGGAATATATACAACAGAACAGTGATTCAGCGGAGCAGGAGCCTCCATATCTGCAGCGCACTAATGAAATGTCAATTTTCAATTCTCAAAAAAGTTCCCTTCAGATTGTTTTTTGTTTTCTTTTGCTAGCTGTTGGTGTGTATGTGCTTCTTTGTGTTCACATGTATAAACCCTGTAAAGGAGACCCGGTCATGGAACAGTGCTGGACCTTAAATGTCTATTTTCTCTTCTACTCAGACACCCTTTTCTCCATCCCAGGAGGAGCTGACCCTTTCTCACCTCTGTCAGAGGGCATTTTGGATAACAAGCTGGCAAAACGAGCCTGAATCAAGGTGTTTAGGGCCACTTTTATCCGTGCCACTGACACAGATATCTTATTTAGCGTTCCAGACTGAGGCATTCACTTTGCAGATCAAATCTAACCTTCCTTTTCATTGCTGTAGTCATCCTGGAAGTGCCCAATGAACAAACTGTACTGAATATAAAAGAGGGGACAAAGTGATGTAGTTGGCATTAGAGTAAAGCGTGTTCTCACATCGTCTGCATCAGTGCACAGAGACATCATTGATAATCTAAATTGATCTGCCACCTTTCTACAGTATGTGCCTTCAGCAAGCTTTCAATTCTGCAAATCTTGCTAAATAAAAACTGCTGTACAAAACATACTCGTGAGTAAGATGACCTTTCGTCTTTGGCAAGGTGGTGCTTTGCTAGCAAAATTTGAGTGGAGTCATTCTTTTTTTTTTTTTTTTTTTCTTTTCAATAATGCAACTATGCTGTGAGAACCAAATATAATAGTACAGAGTCAGAATGCATTCAAGAAGTTGAATTTATGTGAAACTGAGAGGTGGCTTGTAGGATGTGAATGCTACAGGAGATGTTTGGGGAGTGTGGTTTTATTCAATGGCATTAGTGGATTAAAAAGATGACGTGAAAAGAGCTCTTCATATGTTTACTTTGGATGTTATGAAGAAAAACATCTTTAAAATAATGAAATGAGAAGGGCCAGACGGGAACCTGGACACCCTCCCCCCCTCTCTCTCTCTCTTGCTCCCACATCCATGCTTGAAGAGCCTGTGTGCACATTCACCTGGTTTATCCCTGCTTTTCTGGAGAGGATGTGGAAAACGGGCTGTTACCAGAGCCTAATTGTATGAGGGCCCCTCAGTCGCTTGAGCTGCGCTGTCACCTTCTGGCCTCTGCAGTAAGGATGGACCTGTTGGCAGATGGCCAAAGCATAAATGGAGATGCATTTCCAAATCCCAGGTGGTGGAAAATAGTTAGATTCAGACCTGCCCTGGGCTTTGAGCTGGCACTGCATCCAAAAACAGAACACTGACAAATGTTCAGCTTGGCTACACAGAGCTGCATTAATTCAGGCTGGTCAGTATGTGGACAAATGAGTGGAAGTGTTGTTTTACCACAGACGGAGCTCAGTCAGTGTGACTGAAAAAAAGCGACTTTAAGGCAATATTTTTGTTGAATGCATAAATAACAAGGAGAGCAAATGTTTTAGTTACATTTCTGAATCCTTGGCCTGTAAATGGAAGTGGTGCAGGGGTTAGCTCTGTCGCTTCAGTGCAACAAGGTTCTGTTTTTGATTCCAACACCAGCCGACAGGGGCTTACAGTGGAGCCTGTACGTTAACCATCCAAAGGATGGAAGAGGTTAATCTAAATTGCCAATAGGTGTGAGAGTGATTGGTTGTCCGTCTCTATGTCCACACTAAACTGCATTTTTGTCGTTTTCTAAAAAGTGCTTTGAGTTGTTTTAGGAAATATCTGTGTCCATACAAAACCACTGAAAATAATGTAGTGCACATGCCAGGCCTGTATGTGGCGCTCAACAGTGAATTGGAATTCCAGTAACATACATTTGCCAAGCTCAGGGGCCCACAAATGGTCATATGACCTGCTCCTGAGTCACATGATCTACGTGCCAGCTTAAGGCACTTCTGAACCTGAACAGGTACAGGTCTGAATGAAACCATAATTGTGTCCAATAATGCAGATCAGTCTTCTAGTGTCTTCTAATTTATTCATTCATAAACATATCATAACAACCAATGAATAATGATGTAAAATATACTATACAAATAGTATATACTTTATATCTGCTTTTAGGTATGTGAAAAGTATGTTTTTTTAGTGAAACTGTAGGTACCATGCTGACCACAAGTCCTTCGAAGAAGACATTTAGCAATACATTAAAAAGATAAAAATCCAAGTGGACCTGCATTTTATTGGAGCATTTCCAGTGCTGTGCATGTATGTATTATTATTGTTCTGTACATACGTCTGAACTCAGACAGAAGGAACACAGACATCTACACAGACATCGTAATATTCTCACAAGTCGTGGAGCATGCACGTAAAGCTTACTTGGTTCTACCAGGTCTGAGCCAATATTTCCTCCTGGTTACTCCTCTCTGCAGTAGATCCAAAAACATGAAGTAAATATTTTTAGTTATGGCTGCTTGTTGCTAATTGTAATGAAAGAGTAGCTGAAGATTTGGATTCAATATTTCCAATTAAGCCCAATAACTTTTGTAGCATGAACACTATCTGTACTCCACCATTGGCATTAATAATAAAAATAATAATACATTTTATTTATGGGCGCCTTTCTGGACACTCAAGGTCACCGTACACATAAAAACATCATAAAAATATCAAATCATAGTTAATAAAAACAACAGTACTCAGTTAAAACAATTAAAACAGTATGTAAAATAAAACAGATAAAAGTAAAACAGTTCTATGGGGTGGGGTGAGGGGAAGGGGTTGCTGCTGACATCAGAGGGAATATGCGGTTCTGAACAGATGTGTTTTGAGTTCTGATTTGAAATGGGAGAGAGAGTCAATGATCCTGAGTGAAGTGGCGTCTTGCTTCCGGGGTGCAGGTTGAAGAGGTGGGGCTGTGACATGACAAGAAAAGCTGTGATTTCAGTGACTAAAAATGCCAGTTTCTTGCGAACAAAAGGCTTATACGATACAAAACGTTTGCAGATACAACCAAAACCATCTTCATATGGACAGGGATTATATGTCAACCCTATTGGCAACAGGGTGAACCCCCCCACCACCCACCCCCTTTGCTGATAGGTAGTTAGGATACAGGCTCCAGCCACCATGCAGCCATCTTTAGAATCAAGCGGTTCAAAAAATATATGAATGAACATTTTCCAGACTCCATATATGATTATTGCACCAGTTAAAGGTGATTACTGATGTGTAAAAACAGGAATGCGTCTGAAAATAAAATGACTGAAATTGATGGGAGACAGTTTATATTGAATTAATTTGATTGATCAACATCTTCCTTTCTCACAATCATGAAAATTGGATAAATCACAAAAGCATTTAGAGACATTTTTAGAGACAACTTGTTTACCTCTTATAATCTATTGATCATGAATGTTTTTCTGCAGGCTGTTTTAGGAACAACAAAAAAAAAAAAAAAAGTGTTGATTCATCCCCAGTTCGCATAAGCAGAAAGCAGTCAATAATCACTTGTCATAAATTGTCCATAACACTGAGTAATACTGATTAATTTTTTCATCCATATTGGCCAGCTCTACTTTTATAAGAGTATTCACAGAGTTATTTTATGTTTTTTGACTTTAGAGTTCAGAAACGATGTGAATCTGTGGGAAAGTATTAAATTAAACTCACTGGAGCATCGGAATTTTACAGTGATATTAATATTATATTTTAACTAAGCCATTTAAAATCAAGCCAAAACAAATATATCTTTTAGTAGATCTGATAATTTGGTCATGATGCAGCTTCAACCCATAAAGACACAAACATCCATCACCGATCAAAACCATCTACTGATGTAACGTTTAATACCTGTCCAATAATCCTACCAATACATGTAAATAATTGAGGTAAAAGGCAGTTTCTCAGCTTTAAACCATAATCACATATGATCCATTTGGACGTGCAGATGCTCTTTAGTGAACATGGAAACACCATCATCTTTTACAATATTGATTTACCAGTAAAACCCATGGAGTCGGATCAATGACAGTGGACGGACACACATGTTTTTACATCCAGTTATATTGGATGTAATTTGAGATTTTTGATGAAAATGTCACCTATTCTTCGGTATTTCTTTCAGTTTCTGATATAAATAACCTTTGAATTTACTGCAAGTTCTCATGAAGATCTGCAGGATCAGTGAATTAAATACAAGAAAATACAATGATTTACACTGAAACTGCAAAAACCTGAGAATAATATTCTCTTAAATGATGATAAATCACTTAAAAACGGTTAAATACGGAGAAAAAAATCATTTGGTAACTGTCACAAAAGGTGTTACTATTATATTTTAAAGGTCCTTTGTGTCCATTGAAACACTTTTTGCCATGGGTATGTAGCGGTTGCACTTCTGCGTTGTGTAAAACACCACAGGATCCAAACCAGTTCCAACGCTTGCAGATTTATTCACGGCCTGGTAGAATTATACATTTACTCGTCAGTCAGTCTCGAAATGAATCGCTACACTGCAGGTCAAAATAAAATGGGGATGTTAGCTAATAACACGTGTCGGTCATACATGAACAAATAAACACACCCATACAAAGGAAAAAAAATTCCCTTTTTAGACATAAACATGGTTAATAATAGTAATACAGAGCCAACATTATGCAAATACAATAAACCAAAACATCCACTCAGACAGGAAACTAAGACTAAGAATATAAAATAATAAGACTGAGGACAAGTCCACCTACTGTTAGTCTCCCTGGGTTGGACGACCTCAATGACCACAACATAACGTTGTAATAAACATAATACAGTGTAAAAAAAAAAAATGACAAGTGGAATCATTAACTATATTAATTCCGTTACAGGTACAAAAATGTTTCAATAATGTAAACATGTTTTTTTTTTTTTTACTACTGATATTTGTCATTTAACAGCAATTACAGCTGTCAGTTATCCTAAAATCACAGTTTATTCACTTTCACTGTTATGGTAAGACCAGATGTCTAACCATCTTTTGAACATTCCATAAATGTAGCTTGGTGATGCTAAAAAGCTTGTGGATCACACTGTGTGTTACTCTGGGGTAGATTAGTATTCCCCTCACACACCTGCTGTGGAGCCTCCATCTGTAAGCTTAAAATGACACTTAAGGCTTTCCTGCGAGTGTCATTCTGCCTTCGAGCTGAGGGTTCTTCACAGCCTGCACATCCCGGGCTTGAGCGCAGCTCGCTGGTCGCTATGTCTTCGAAATGATGAGTGTTTTGCTACTCAGATTCTCAAACCTCTCTGCAATGCATCCTAAGATACCTTTTTTTAAGGGCTTGTAGAGTGTTGCTGCAAAATAACTTCTCAGCAGGCTAATCCCACTTCAAAAAGTCTGTCCCGGGAATACACCATTCTTAATCCTGCATTCACCGCCTCATACATCATCATATCCCCTGAAACATACAGCAGGTACCACTGTGCATGCAGTACTACATATTAGATGAGATTCCCCCCCCAAAAAATCCATGCAGAAGATCAATAAAATCAATAGTCATGCTTAACATCGACCATGCGTAGCCGAGGATCTCCATGAAAACACATTTAAAGCCGATGGTTTTTAAGCAGGTATGGGAATCCTGTCTTATACGGTGATAGTCACCACAGCAGTAAAGCGAGTAAAGCATATGGATGGACTGACAGGACGGACTGACAGTGGAGACGGGCACTTCCTTGTTCCATCTTCTATCTCTGACTTAATTTGTTAAGACAGGACTTGTCTTGGCCTTGTGTTGTGTGGGACAGACACATTTCACTGCACCACAAACTGTCACATTCGACATCCAAGGCTGATTGGCCCTTATATGAGGTTGCAGCTCTAAGGACATGTTAGCCCGTACGGCATTATAGAACAGCCGAGGTTCCCTTTGGCGATGAATAATCCTCTTCAATACTCTGTGCACAGCGTGGGTTCTTGCATCTTTCAGTCATACTAAACTTTGTGTGGACAGGCAGCTGTGAAAAATGAATAAAACACACACACACGTAGGAGAGATTACAAGAGATAAGATGACATGTGATGAAATACAGGTGGCCAAATATTGAATGCATTTACTTTTACTGGCAGTAAAGCCCCTGCGCTGAACATACATCCTACTGAAGAGTCCCGTCTTTACTGCGGAGATGAGAGCAGATGGCTCTTTTATCTCCGCCTCTTTCGAGTAGGCGCTGCATTACATCAAAAGTGAGCAGGGGAAACTAATAGACACAAAAGAAATAAATAAGTGTGAAGATAGCATCACAGAATAGATGAGCACAGGAATCTTGGAGCGAGGATGATACTGTTCGGGCTGTTTGTATAAAAAAATATAGCTCTCATCATCCTCATAGTGTTACATATGGTGTGTATGTGTACTTTATGCTGCTTTCATTTTTCATTATTACAGTACCAATCAAATATAATGTTCTATACTTTAACATGTGCCAGAATGATAACGGTAATGGTATATACAGGCTTAGAAGTAGTTTTCTATGTCGTGTCCTTGAAGTGGACCTTATATAAAGAAACAAAGTGATCCATCTTCTCATAAATCATTGTTCTCATAACTTCCTTAATAAAGTGCTGTGTTACAGTGCATATAAACTAATGATATATATATATAGTATATATATTCTTCCCACTCAGTCTAACGTCTAATGTAAATCCCTCTGTGTGTGTTTCTCATTTGAATTCATTCTTTCTAACCACGGGTTGCAGTAACGTTTTCAGTATCAAATCCAACATCTGCAGGACCACCTTGAATCGCACGTCATCATCATCAGCAGACCGTCCCCGAGGGAAACCGCACATGATTCAGAGAGAAAAAAAAAAAAAGAAAATAGGAAAATAGGATGATTACTTACAACGAAAAGTGAGTGTGCAAGGTCAGAGGTTAATTACGTAGTGGGCATAAACAAGCGCTTGTCCACTTCATCCGTGTCGATCACTGACTTCAGAGGCCGAACCCATGCTCTTTACGCAGATACGGGGGGTCAAGAGGGACGTTTCTGGGTGAGCTCTCTCTGTGACATAAAAACAGATAAGATAAGATGAAGCATTCCCAGGGGCGACTGCGCTTTGGGGTTAAAATGAGTCCAGATGCAGAGATGTAACAGTACGAGACGTCGCCTCATGAAAGAAAAATCTTGACTGGCCTCCAATTGTGTGGCTTATCCAGTGTTGGCAGAGGAAAAAGAAGGCTTTGCACAGTTTTACCCAACATCTGACTATAATTTAATGAAGGAAGTGGGTGAAATGTGGGGGTAATACAGCTGGGACATTACCTTTCATTCTACTAATTGAGTTTGGGGGCTTTAAAGTGTGAGAGGATTATATGCTATTACCAGGCATTTATTTCAATCATTTGTTTGATTTGTGGTGTTTATAAGGGTCACTTAAGGTCTAGTGATGCAGCATAATATGTTTAAGACACATTTTTTGCAACAAATAAATCCGCCTTTTTATGTAAATGACCTGTTCCGTCTTTTGAAAATAAATGCCATTAATTTTTCAGCAGCTCTAAGCTTCCACTAAGGATGATGGTGTCTGGAGCAGACAGCCTGTTCCACAGACACTAAACCTTGAGCTGTGAACCAGAGCAAACATTCACTTTCCAGCTATAATGTCTGTTTCTTATCTTCCAGCAGAGAAACAAGTCTTGTTTGGCTTGTTGCACAAAATAAGTTCACCCATAAAAATGTGCTGTTGTAGAGTGTGTTTACATGTGAACTACTCATCTGTAGCTGTTAAGGGTGTAAAAACTTATGATCCGGTGCTACCACCCATCACAGCATTTACTGCTGAATGGTGGGATCCTGCCCTGATAGTGTTACTCTGTCACACATGCCCCTTGTTAGTGAAGAAACTGTTTCAGGAGCAACGCTGGCTTAACTTTTCTCTTGCGTTAGGGTCGGCGCCAACCCATTTTAGGTTTTAAATGCATAAATGAATCACATACGATGTGTTTATTGCATCAAGGGCTTTTGACTTTGTTAAAAAAAAATACTCTATTTCTACAAAATAATACAAAAAAACCCACTAAACTATCAAATGCTCTGGTTGGAATTATGATCTTTGTGTTGTTAGGGTTGGTTTTGAGACCCGAGGGATTATAAAGCCACAACTGATATAATAAGTGCACTGTCAGTCAACACACTGACAGCAGCTCCTCTCCCTTTTGGGGATTCTCATTTTGTCTTGTTATCCAGTAAACCTGCACAAAAACAAAACAAGCAAAGACGGACATGTCCACTCATGTGAGGTCAGACCACAAATATTAAAACCAATATTGTCATGGATAAGGAAAGATAACAAGATAACCAATAGATGAGAAACAAACAAACAGGATGATATATAATTGTTGTAAGTGTATTTTACAGCTAATTTAAGACACGGGTCAAAACCGACTCGTTAACATAAGAGATGGTAACAACCAACACGAGGAAGGTTCAGTCTAGTCAGTAGGTGATAAAATGATAGTGATGGTTATTTTATATACAGTAATTGTATATTATATTAAGCTATGGACATCCCATTCTGATTGATTTGACATATTATCCTGATTAAAAAGTGGTGCCAGGTACAACAAACCCCGCCCTTTGCACATACTGTAGCTTATTTTGGCATCGATCCAGCTGATGTCATCATGTCTATGCATGGGCTGATGTCAACATATCAATTGCCTCAATATATGTGCCAAGTTTAAAATAATAATAAATAATAAACATATTCATGCCAATTATTGTCAATAATTTGCATAATTACAGGCTGATATTTTTGTTGCTAGTGGTTTCAAATGATTATTTATGGTCTGAACATTATACGTACATATTTGAGATATCTACAGATGGAACCTTTAAAACAATTATATTGAAAAAAAAGAACATTTGAGTAAGTAATGAATGAAATTAAGTATATATATTTACGTATTTTGAGGACAGATTACAATATTCTCTTGAAACCTAGCAATGCATTTTGTTCTCTATAGGGGGCAAGAATTTTTTCCATAAAAAAAGTCCAGTATGAAGAACATTGCATAAAAATAACAGTTCCAAATACAAAATAAAGGTTATTGCAGTTCTAGGTAGATTGTTATCATGTCTGTAGTGTCTCAAAGAGAGTATTGTATGTTGTGGTTAAGTTAGCTTATAACTTTTAGAAAAAAGAATAGAGGCCTGTTTTAATTTGATGAACATAAGTCTGTATTTTTTCTAGTGGGGGTGTCATTTCTTGATACATTCTAGCTGTTGTTTGATCGCTGCTCTGTTATCCCAGGTACAGCACTATTCTGGCTGCATTATGTCTAATCCCTGACAGATTAACTCTCAATCAAACAAGTGATAATAATATGCGATTTCATCAAACGTTGTCAGATATCAGTTTTGTAACTCTGGTTGGTGACACGGCTGTATTACTATTATTTAGACTCGGTGAGGTTCAATAGACTTCATTGATCTCAGCAGCTTCTCCTTGATCCTTACGCCGTGTTTATGTCTTCGCCCTCTCTCCTTCGCGCAAGGTTTGACACGGAACCTGTCCAGTTGAATGAAGTGGAACGCAGGGTTGGTCAGGCTGAGTGTTTGTGTGGATGGAGCAGGTGCAGGAGCTGCAGAGGTCAGTACAGCCCAGTGGAGGGGGCACAGGTCACCCCTCCCACTGTGGGTCAGTTCCTGTTCCCCGGATACACCATCCGCCAATTTAGTGTTCGTGGCCAGCGTTAGTTCCTGACACATAGCGCTATTCATTGCTCTCGCTATTGTCTGACTGAGACACATTTTAGAGAGCAATAGAGGAGCAAAACCAGGGAGCGAATCGTTCTAGTGGAACGCTGAGAGCACGGCCAAAAAGTCTAACCAGACACTTAGACATTTATCATGAGTTTGGAGGGCTTTAGTATGAGGACGTTTTATGCAAGAAATAATGATAATGAGTCTGATGAATAAAAAATGAAGACTCCTTTTAGCTTACGTTTATTAATGGTCTCTTAAGTTCTAAGTGTCATTAAGTGTAGATTGTATATAATGTGTATTGTATATAATATGCAGCTGCATACACATAAATGTATGTTACAGACTGTTTTCTACAGGTTTTCAGAGGCCTTGGATAGTGTCTGAGATCTAGGATTTTTACAGAAGCTTGTGGTAGACGTCTTGCACAGATGGTGAAAAAAAAAAAAAAACCTTCAGATTTAGGTTTCCAATAAAGAAATAACTCTCTTTTTTTCAATAAAAAAAGGTGCTATTTCACATAATGGTGGACTGTCATTAGTACTGTTTATTGGATGTGTGGATGTGTGTTATTGACTACTGACACCCCCCCCACACACACACACACATAAAGACCTTGTGTAAGACTTATACTAAAGACACATACTCAACCCCCTTACAGATTGAAGGCTATCATGTAATAGGCCAGAAAACATTTAGGATGATCAAAGCCAACACTATGATGTATGAATGTATCAATCACTGAATCAAATGTAAATAGAATGCTCAGTGTTTATATATATAAAAAAAAAAAAATCAAAATAACACTGTATCTTATAATCACGTTTCTATCACGTAACTATCACTTCACGTTTGTTCAGCTGATAGTTTACATTATAGCTCTGTTAGCTTTGACAGAAAACAGCTACAGTAAAACTGCAAATTAAATCAGAAAGCACATTTTTTGTCGTCAGTAGCTGCACAGGACTGTCATGAATCAAACAAGGACAGAACTTTCACAGTTTAGTCTAAACTGAACAGTGAACTTAGCAACCATAATGACATCACATAATAATTGTATGCCTTCATAAGCCTCACAACTCTATTGTTTTCATTTTGAGCTGTGCCCAGTGGTGAAAACAATAACAGTGCATTTCGCTTTTAACACTTTGTCACTGTCTTTTACTCTAAAAGTTTAGTGGTTGTCATCTAATTGTGTCACTTTCTGATGCTTTGCTCAAAGGCCCTGTGGTGTTTGTTATCCTCGACATGCAGGATGGCTCACTACTCCTTCAGGTGGTCACATAAATCCATTGGACTGTCTGAATAAATAGATTCAGTTCACAACAATAATTACCTCCGCCAAGGAGGTTATGTTTTTGCCGGGGTTTATTTGTTTGTTGGTTTGTTTGTGTACAACATAACTCGAAAAGTTATGGATGGATTTTGATGAAATTTCCAGGATAGCTTGGTAATGGCGAGATTTGGAAGTGATTACTTTTTGGAGGTGATCTGGATCACCATCTGGATCCAGGAATTTTTAAAGAAATTCTCTATTAGTTATTATTGACGCTGTTGTAGTACTAACAAATGTCCACCAGATGGCAATGGAAGTCCTGTTTTCTCATATAGTGTCTTCAAATGTGTGACCTGAACTGTGCTGCTTGGCGGAGGTTTGCGCTCTCCGAGTCCTTTTCCAGTTTTACATGCATTTGGCTCAGATAGTTCCTCAAATGCACAAGCTTTATAAGACTAGGAGAAACGCTGAGTTAATTGCTATACTAGTCCTGGCAAACATCTTTTTGTTTCCAAATATCACATAGTTTCCTCATAAATTTCCTTTATATGTCGACCGTCCTGTACGTTGTCAATTACTGCCAAAGTAGGAGGGAGAATAAAACAACTGTAACATTAAATCATGTAAGTTCGACAAAGCCACAGTTGAATCGGTGTGTGGCACAGTCTCAACAAAAACTGAACTCGATAAGCTTCACTTAAGTGGTATTATTGGAGCGAGAGAGTATGTTGGAAAGCAGATGGTGCTTTTATTGTCTCCATCCACTGTAGAAATCTTTACTCGCAGAGGCTTGTTAAATTGTTAGAACCAACACAGCGCCATTTCCATTAAAGCATGCATTGTTTTACCATTTTTTAAGGCTTTAACAGTGCCTTTAAATGCACGGTTGTAGACTCGACAGATTTATCAGTGAGGGGATTTTCTTGGATCCATGCCTGTAACTGTTCCTATATTGAAATAGTTATATAAACAGCATTTATTTATCTGACTCCTGAACTAGCATGTCTCTGTGCATCTCTTTTCTGTGTATATTATCACTCTGTTTCTTCTTTTTTTTTTTTTCCACACTCTTAAGCTGTCACCTTCTCCTCCCTTTTGAGACATTATTTTTGTCGCTTCTGTCCTCTCCTTACTTCCCCTCACCTCTCTCCTGTAGATTTTTACCGGATGGATTAACCGCATTTCCCGCAGTAATCCCTTTTCTGCCACCTGATTTACTGGCAACACACCACTTTTAAGTCTCACTTTCCTGGTGTTGATCTCCCAGGGACTGATGGCCTCTCATAAAAGGGAAGCAAATCTTAAGATGGGTTAGCAGTGTTTTTTTTCTCTGTGCAGTATGTTTTCCTTGAGGCTATTTGAGTGGCTTGCCCATTTGGATCACCTTTGTATTTGAACCTACCACCAGCAACAAAAGATATGAACCTGAGGAGTAACAACAGCATCACTTATCCAAGTAGTGGTTGGATCACAGTCGCAAAACAGCGTTGTGTTTTGTTTAGAACGAGCCGCAGTTGCTTGTGTTTCATGCTAGATGCCTCTTTCTAATGCATTCTTTTTTTTTTTCTCCTTTTGTTCTTTCTGTGGCATTTGAGTAAAATAGTCTCTGCAGAGGTCGCACTATCTGCTTTCAACATGTTAAGCTTTGGAACTGATCATAAAAAATCTGCAAAATCTGACATTTGTGTCATATATACGTATCTATAGGCATTAAGATCTTCTAAGCACTTCTGCAGTAACCCTTCACACTTGCATGGAACCTTCCTCGCTGTAAAATGTCATTTCTGTTTGAGTAATTACCGACTCCACATTTCCTCGCTGTTATATATGGACAGTCTGTATCTGAGGGAACCAGTCAGCGTTTTTCACGTTACTAGTACTTAAAAGCAGTGGAAATCCCTCTGAAATAGAATTAATTAAACATAATCTTCTTGATTGTTATAACCTTCTATAATCAAGACGCTTCCCTTCTGACAATGACAAGTGCGTGTTTGTTCGTCTGTGTGTTAATGGCGCTCTCAGTAGGAGGCTAGTTTCTTATATTAGTCATGCTGACTGGTTTAGGATTTGCAATTAAATTCGATTGTCCTAGACGACGACTGGATTTTATGAATTAACATGGCATCTGCCAATTAAAATCAGATTTTGATTAAAAGATTACTGTAATCAGCTACAAATTACTATGGTAGATAATAGTTTGTATGTGGATGCTTTTATCAAACTGTGTTTATTTTTGGTACCTGGCACTTTGCCAGTTTTTTTTTAGACTCAATAATAAAAGAGACATATTTCACCCCCAAGATTTACCGAAAGATGACATCAGATAAATACAAAAAAAATAAAATAAAATGACACTCTTCCTCTGAGCCATCCCAAAATTAATGGATTTTTAATAAAATATTGAGATCAAAACTCAAATATTAAAAGCTACCTAGATGTCAGTCCATTTCATCTGCAAAACATGGTTTGAAATGGTCTTATATAGCACTACAAATAAAGACTCTGTGTTAAATTTGATGATCCTAGTTGTTTTTCTTATCCAGACATGAGGGTTTTTCATGAATCAGCAGTCTCATTCCAGGTTTTGTGTCTAACCCATCATGTCGACTGGAGTTACATGCAGAACCTGCATTTACACAGAAATAAATCACAAGTGATTTTGCAACAACAGTCATTTTTGTCAAACAGTCTGACGCATAATTAGTGCGATTCCTAAAATGTACCTGTGAGAGAATAAAAAATATTTGAAAAAATAGTAGCGTGTAATTGTTGTGTCCTTTGTATGTTACATGCAGGTATGTGTATAAAAATGTCAGTAAATATTTATTTTTAAAATAGACCCAAAATGCTTCCAAATTTGCTTCATAACATTAGTTAAATCTTTTTTGAATTTTTAGCCCCTGTCCTGTTTTTGGGGACCATTTTCACAGAAGCACCCACCTGGTTATGGTCAATGACTTCACTTATACTATGTTTTTGCACATTAAATGCATATTTTTTCAATAATGTCTCTCTGCACATGCAACTGTGCATACCCCAGTATTCAACTGTGTCCAACTGGTGGCAGATATTCCACTATAAACACCCTTGCAGTATTTGTACCGATCCTAAAACCTGTTGATATCCTCTTTAATAATGTTAAAGGTTGGCTTTGTTCTCATTAGAATTCTGCAATTTTGGAGCATGTGTCTTTGTTAGAGAGACAAATCTGCTTCTTCTCCAACTGTATGTAAAAACCCACAAATGAGATGCACGTTTTGTACAAATAATCTTAAATCCAGAATAATATTAGCATAACAACATGCGGAAAATGATGTATTCAGAAAAGAAAAAGAATAAAATAGGCTCTTTAGATCTATCACACCTGTCAAATCCAAAATATGGTCATATAGGCTGCAATAATAAAGATGAAACACTGACTTTATTAACTCTGTTGGGAAATTCAGTCTCTGTACTTAGCATTAGCATTAGCTCAGGGACCAACTGCATCCTTCATTAGTATCATGGTCAAGGGCAGTGGCGTAGAATTAACTTGTATACCTGTTTTTGATGGCAGAGAGATAAGACCAACAGAAAAGACCTGGTCTCACTGGGAATCGAACAACCTTGCTTTGAGGTGGAAGTGCAAACTATTAATTAGATCTGTGAATCTTCATTTCGCCTGTCAACAACTAGCAATACTATAATATTTCCTACCAGGAAAGTAAAAGGGTTTGAATTTATTACATTACCTAATAACTACTATAGCACTGCTTTAATTAATGCAAACAGACTTCAAACAGGTGAATGTCAACTCCTCCTCATTAAGAATCAGACTCTGACAGTTTGGAATATAAATAGCAGCGTCTGTGGGAGCCACGACAAAACAAACCCAAAATCCATCTGCAGACAGTGCATCGTACTTAACAGCTCGAATGGATAAAAATAGTTTGTTTTCACACAGCAGCTCTAAGAAATGCCACGTCACTTCCTGAAATAAACAATACAAACAACGTTCTGCCACCGGTGTGTTGGTTTAGTGGTGGTGTGCAGGTGTAAGGCTGTTTCAGTAAAGCAGCTTTGTGATGGGAGAGCATTCCACAGTTCAACAGGTGGTGGAACCTGGGGTTTTCTAAGACCAAATAAGGCCATAAATCCTCAGCTGTGAAGGCTGCTGCAAACATGGCACAGGATGAGTCTTATAAAGCTCTTGGAGTCAGACAGAATAGTGAACAGCACCTCTTCAGTTCTTTTTGCTTAGCTGGGCTCGGTGTGTTTATGGCTCGGCTTGAAATCAGCTGATGTACTTCCTGTGATTCACTGTATTCCCAAAATATGTCATTTTGGCAAAGCAGACTTTACAGTGTAAGGCTCGTACACACTTCGCAGCAAGTTCATAAAATCTGTATTGCACTTAGATGTCGGCTTTCAACATATTAGGTGTATATTTTTCATTGTTTTGCCACCTGCTGTGGATCTCCACCTCCCTCCCACATTTCAACACAGACGTTACATCAGCCTGAAGTGAATTCATGATTCACTGCAAGAGAGCAACATATCAACATAACTGTTCCCCTTTATTGTCCTGTGTGACGCTGAAAAATCAACAGTGACTGATAATATAGCATTATTTTTTGACATTTTTTTTCTTTTCCATTATCAGTTCTTGATTATTGATTTATTACGTCAACGCAAAGAAGTCAGCTTCGCGGTAAGGCAAGGCAAATGTATTTGTATAGGACAATTCATACACAGGGCAATTCACATTGTTTCACAAAAATGGAAAAGAGTCAAGTTAGAAACACAATTAAAACATAAACAATAAAATAGAGATAATAATTAATTACAATACAGTAAAAGAGCAGAGTGCAGATAGAACCCTATCAGTTGTTCTATCCACAGTTGAACAGAACTGTTTTCAGCCTGGACTCAAACATTCTCAGAGTACATGTCTGTCTCACATTATCAGGACTATTCAGATTTTAGCTGCATGGATCTGAAACACAGCTTCACTGTGTTTAGTCCTGACTCTGGGCACCAGCAGAAGGTCAGACCCTGAGGTTCTGAGGGTCCGAGATGGTTCGTATGGGACCACCATGTCACAGATGTACTGTGGTGTTAGATCATGGACAGACTTCTACACAAGCAGAGCTGTTTTACATCTCACACACATTTCCATACCTCTATTATTAATATATTAGTTTCCATTTTACTGAGAAAAGTTTACATGTAGAGAAAAATTCAGTTGGAAGTTACCAGAAAAATAATTCTAGCTCTAAGTAAAAGTATAAAAGGATGATCACATATAATTTAAATTTATTATTATTATTATTATTGTAAAATGCAGCATTATCTAATATAACACTATTATATCCTGTCTATATGGTTTTATTTCATTTCAGCCGATATATTAGATATCAGCTTTTTTTAGCTCCTGATATCAGTATCAGTCTCAAAAATCCAATATTGGCCAAACTCTAACTTTTGCTTGTTTGTTTACAATGTAAATGAACACAAAAGTTGCAGATGCATCTGCCCCTAATTCTACATTTAACTGCATCATATAAACTTATTATGGGTGTTCTTTTTTATGCAACAAATTGCGGTAAAGTATCTTGCCTCCAAACAATGTCGATCCAGTTGAAGTGTTTCAAACAGACCGAAAATAATGTGAATTAAACAACAATGTCATTTTGGGCCAGTTGGGGCTATTTACCAAACTGTGAACTGGAGTTTTAATGGGTTGGTATTAAATGGATATAAATATGTGTCAGGGTAGAGCTGCTTTACTGTCAGACATACAACTATGGTAAACAATCACAAACCATCTGTGCATCGGCAAAAGACCAACATCAGCCCATAATAGACGTCATGTGTTTGTGTCTTCACAGCTTGACAGTCGAAGTAATTGGGTAAATGTGCTCCACTTGGCACAGTTTGAAGTCATACACTCAGTCATAATCAAAGAAGAGTGAACCCTGCAGTTGACATTTGATCAACCTACTTTTTTCTCTACCTAGCTGTTTTAAAGTAGTCTGATGATTTTACTACCAACTGTGAAAATCAGGTCTTTTGTTTAGCTCCATATCCCACAAGATTGCATGTTGGGTTGTAATTTCTCATCCACTCAATCCACGATTGGTGATAACATGTAAAACCACGTCACATTGTATTCTGTTGTGAAATGTCATGTACAGTTTGATACATCGGGTGCGTCTGAAACAGGACTCTTTGTGCTCACACCATGATGATATGCATTACACACACACACCCAGGCTGAAATATAAGCCACACATCTCCATATGCATACCAGAGAAATGAAAACACAATAGATGTAGGGTTCACATTCCAGTTCATCCAACTTCTTTAGTGTCATCTTCTGGGAAACGCTTTACAGCTCAATTTCGTCAAACATCTTTTCACACACAAATATACTTGTCTTGCTGGTTCCCCCTGGATTTTTTTGGGGGGCGAGTGTTTTCCACTCAGTTGCAGATTAAAGACGGTGCTGCTCTCAGTCACAGTACTTCAGTGACCATTATGTGTGAACACCATGACAGTATTTCTCTGGTGCTCAAGACATCCATAGAGAAAAGATGTATTTTTAGATATTACAAAATGCACCCAAGTGACTATTATAGACATTATAGATTAAATCTCAGAGATGAAGCACCGTAACAGACTTACTTTAATCATATTTCACTTTCTTAAGCTTTCCGAATCTCAAGCCTAGTTACATATTCATAAAGCCAAAATGTACCTATGAGTCACCGAAGACTCGGGGTATGTTGAGAGGATTAAAAGTGTTGTAACTGCTTTAGGCAAGTTTGGAAATCATTAGAAATTTGTTAGAAAATGTTTCAAAACTTTTCCTCTTGTCCTCCCCTCCCTCTTCAGCCCTCCACAGACTTGCCTTCCCTTTGCCTTAATAGTGCAGAACAGTATTATGGGTAAAACTGGGGGTCTTTCACCTTGCTTTCCGACAGTAATTACAAAGCAAACTTGGCTTTGCTGTTGTAGTACAATTTATCATACTTGCTGTCTCCAGATCTTCACTTGCAGAGTTATTCAATTATGTGGAACTGAAAATTGTACTTTTTTTTGTTCCCACAGGAGGTTGGCTGTCCATGAGTTAAATAGACTAATGGTGTTACATCAACAAAAAAACAAAACAAAAAAAAGATCTGTGATTAAAAATACAAAAGGGTAGAAGATGAATTATTCATTCGTCATCTGGTCTGCGGGAGTGTTGATGTAGCCATCTCTAGAAACCAGTCAATAAAGATAATGTTTGCTTTTTCAGCAACCTTGTAGAGGTTTGTAGAAACGAACAACAAAGTACTGTTGTGTTTGTACATACTATAGCTATATAAAGCACTGACAATGGGAAGCACATGAAAAGCTGGTGCAATTACTCAAACCACAAAGAACGTACGCTGGGTTAATTGTTGGCATTTTAAAACCTGGGCTTGTGTTCTCGCTTGAGTGATCTCACGATAAACCCTTTAATTCAATGGTTTCAAGGAAAGCAGTGTCTTCATGAGATCTGCTCTGGTCAGACAGAATCAAGTAACACATGGAGAAAATTCAATATATGCTCCTACCAAAGCATGGTAATGAGGATGAGGGCTTTCTAATTTCCTACACGTCTGCTTCAAACAAATGAATTCACCTCTTTTATTGTTTCTTGGCTTTTCCAGATATTAACGAGTGTGAAAGAGACCCATGTAAGAACGGGGGCGTCTGCACGGATCGGGTTGCCAACTATTCCTGCGAGTGCCCGGGGGAGTACATGGGGAAAAACTGTCAATACAGTAAGTGTGGACGTTTCTTTTTCATAAAGATTTGTCTCTATATTGTTTAACAAAACTAAGCAGCGATCCTTGCTGCTGCGGGTAATTAAACAGTGGGCAGAACTGGCTCAACAAACTCAACTAATCGAAGACAGATTGGTTTGTAATTCCCTTAAACATACGTCTGTGGACACTAAAACTTCCCAGAGGTCATGGAATCCAATTTAAGACCTTTGGTTTGTTCAGCTCAGAACTAGTGAACAAAGGCCTCAGTTAGATACTTTATGTGGGTCTTTTTTTTTTTTAACACTTCAGACATTTTTAGAAAAAAAAAAAGAGAACATGTGAATTCTATGAAAATCGAATGGATATTGACAAGAAGAGCTGGACAGTTTCACAATCTTTTAGACTGTAACACATTATTATAAGGGCTGAATCACAGTGAGCAGGTGATGGTTTAATACAATGGTTCTCAATCTTTTTCTGTCCGTTCTCCCTTTGGAGGATGAAAAATCTGAATCCCAACAGCATTCTAACAGTGGTACAATTATAGCTTTTATTGAAGTAAACAGCGATGATTTCTTTCGGGTTTTTCCCTTTCGGGGTTGCCACAGCGAATCACCTTTGCGTGTATATTTAGCAGAGGTTTTTACGTCAGATGCCCTTCCTGACACAACCAGGCTTGGGACCGGCACAATGAGGTGCGCCCCCTAGTGGCTATTGTATAACGTAAAGAACCTGGGTCTCAAACCGGCTACCTTCCACAACAATGTCAGTGGCATTAACCACTGAGCTACCCAGTCGCTATTGAAATAAACAGTATTGTTACAATATTTTTTTTGTTTTTCCTTGAATAATTTGTTGTGGAAATTAAAAACAACTTAGGCTTTTGCTTGAACAACTACAAATAAACTCAACAAGACTGCACCCTGAGATAATATTTTTCCAAATAAAAATAGGAAATGTGCAATTCTCTTACAACTCTGACAATACATTTATTTATTTATTTTTTTACAAGAAACACACTTTGCTAATAAAGATGAACATTTTAATCCTATCGTTGTCTGCAGTGAGCCCGTTTCCATTGCACATCCATGTGCAAATTGTACAAACTGTGCAAAAACAGAAACATTGCACATGTTTCTTTTCCAGTCCAATCCTTGTCCATTCTCCAAACCTAAACTCTTTGTCTAGTTTAGTAACAGATCGCCATGGCAGCAGATTTGTTTGTTTTACATCCCTAGAATGAGTCTAGGGTTATCCAAAGCTAAAATATTAGATCCACCTGCATGTTCTAACCTGAAGAAAGAAAAAAATACCCTACAGTTTGAGAAAACACTGGTCTAATGTATGACTGTTTCACCCTGAGTGTTAGGATAAGAAACGATAACAATGACTCACAACATTCAATCAATCATTTATCTGTATTGAGCTTAGACTGTGGTGTCTGCAGAACAATAACAAAAGACATATCCTCCCAGGAAAGAAAAAGATTTGGGTTTATCACATTCTTTAAACTCTTGTCCATGACAGAGTGCAACAGTGCATTACTGGGTCTCAAGAGGACATAAAATATAATAATGAAATGTACAGACAGTCTGTCTCTCAAATGGACAGTACAGCCACTGCGATTAAGTTTTACATGATTGTGAAGCTGAATAAAGATATTTATTGTCAACTTTAAACTCGACATGTCAACATTAAACTTGGAAATGTCGGGAATAAAGTTGATGTGAATCTCGACATCAAATTTGAATTTTATTCTCGGAATTTTGAGTTTAAAGTCGACCCATCAAGATTAAAGTCGACATCCAATTTCAACTTTATTCTCAGAATTTCGAGTTTAATGTCGACATCTCGTCATATCAAAAAATATCTTCTTCTTCATGAATGGTCCTGATGCTGCGTCGTCGTGCCGTCCTGATGCTCAGACGCTGACGGCAGCGGTGAATTCTGCTCTGGTGATTCCGTAATGGTTCACTGTTGCCTAAAGGCAATATGCACAGTTTTCTATGATGCTAGTTTACTGCCTCAGGGCAACAGCTGCATTTTAACAAGTCTCCACTATTTACATAGCAAACAAATTGCATAAAATTATCAAAACATCAAATTTACTCATCTATTAGTGTAGGTCATTTTGTAAGATATTTTTTTCCAGACCAAAAAAAAAAGGGCCAGGAGCATTCAACACACTTAGGCTAATCATTTGATTTGATTCATAAACTAAAAAGATATAGCATTAGGGGAAAGCTTTACGGTGGTTTTCTGTCTTTTTCAGTCCCAGTTTGCAAAATGTACATCTAATTCCATTCTGTATTCAGTGTCAGTACATGTGAATGGCCTTGAATTGCCTTAAAAGATGGATGAGTATACATCAGGGTATCTGGACATTGTTTATGGGGTCCCTCAAGGCTCAATGTTGGAGCCCAAATTATTTATTTTACATATAAATGTTATGTTCAACGTATCTAAAGCATTAAAATTAATGTTATTTGCAGATAATAGTAATGTATTGTATTCTAGTGATAATTAGAATAAACCTAAATAATGAATTAACCAAAATAAAATTATGGATAGACATGAATAAATTATTGCTAAATCTGAACAAGACTAAGGCGTTGTTGTTTGGTAATTATAAAGAAACTTCAGAATTTGTGATATGTATAGAGATAGTGTCAGAACACACGTTTTTGGGAATATTTATTGACAGTAAATGAAACTGGAAATCACACATCAGGTGCATGCAAACTAAAGTATCCAAAATGTATCTATCATAAACAAAGTATAATCCTGGATTATAAGGCATTTTATATATTGTATTGTTGTCTTCTGTCATACTTAACCTACAGTATAGTATTATGGGGGAATTACTACAAAACTTCTCTACAGAAGCGTGCAGTCAGAGTCTTACAGAAAGTCGACTATTTAGACCATACTCGTTTATTATTCCTCCAGTCAAAACTACTAAAACTCTGATTTGGTACATTTTTACACAGCTCAACTTCTCTATAATTCCAATAAAAAACTATTTGCCCATAGACGGGGGCGGGGGGCGGGGTTATAACCTGAGGGGATGTGGGAATTTCAAAGTCCCAGCAGTCAGGACAAGCAGGAAAAGTGTGTGTGTGTGTGTGTGTGTGTGGGGGGGGGGGTCCA
>JAPSES010075568.1:0-30465 GCA_029822895.1 Maxillicosta whitleyi | reverse complement strand
TCTGTGACTTTTTTGTGCTATCCTTGACACTGTTTTAATGCATGGTTGGACTGGCATGTATTTTTTTTTTTTTTTTTTACAGATGATCAAATAAAACTAAACTAAACTAAACTTGTACATTCAACAGAATGACACAGCTGTGTCCTATGACACTTTCATTGTCACCAGTTTAACCATGATCACACCTGACAATGATCACACAGGTATTTGACTTCTTCTGTGGAGGAACACATGTGACATTAACAGTGAAATAGGCTTAGCTTGTTTTTTGTATGGAAAAATGACCTAAACCTCCTTATGGTGGATCTAGTGTGTGGTTTATGGAGCATAATGATGACTTTGTAGATATTTAATTCAATTTATGGGTATTTTAATGACTTTTTTAATATAACAAGTGTTATTTTTTTCAGCCACCACTGTATATTGGGATTCCCTGTACCACACCTGCTGCCACCACATGTAAAATGTTCTAGATCCTCCACTGTGTAGTTGAAAAACACACCAAATATGTAATGGGCTTTATGCACCACCCCACTACTTCCTGAACTTCAGATGGCACCTTTATTCCCTGCCTTTTTAATGGACACACAAATTAATCCAGGTGGGCCTGGCCACAGTCGTCATGACAAGAGGTAGCAAACACAGGTGGATTAATCAGTTTGTCCAACAATGGAAGACAGGAAATAAAGGAGCCGTTTGAAGTTCAGGCAGTAGTAGGGCTGTGCATAGAGCACAATAAATGCAAGATAAACCACAAATACACCGGGATTTTAGTTTTTCTTTGGTGAGGTTCTAAGGTAGAGTGGTCAGTGAATGGCATCATTCAATATGATTGGAAAAATTAAGAGAAGACCCTACAGACAAGATAGAACACACATAAAGATTTATAACTTTATGCATATTAATTACAATCATTTGACGAAGTGGTAATGATCAAGAGAAAAACTGTAGCATGTGTACTCTACATATTATAAATGCAGTAAATAAATAGAACAGGACCTATATGAATATGTATGGTAATGTACATACATATGCACATACACTATACAGTCGCTGTAGCATCTGCAAACATCCACACTGTTATTTACTTAACCTGAACCCAAACCTAAAAATAATCCTCATATTTAATGCTTCATTTAATTAAGAATGGTGTAAACATTTTATGTCCTCATAACACAAGTATTTCACACACTCACACTGATACTTTCAGTTTTACTGTTGTTGAGATGAAGTGGAATATTCTGTCATTTTCTAAGAAACGAGTACAGCAAAACTGATCTTTGTCTATATCTCATTCTTACTAAGACGGCAATGACTGTGGAAATTTAAACCACACAAATCATTAATAAACATTAGATTCCATCCAACTCTAAAAGATCAACTGTAAACTAAGCTGCGTCTACAGAAAATACTTGTTGGATTATTGTAAACCTGCAGGGTGCGTATTCACCTTTTGACTAAATAAGACTGTCCTGCAGGATGTTATCAACTTCCTTTTACATATGTAAACATTTATTGGCTCACTTTAATGCCACTGAGATAGTCTGACAATAAATAAAACTTCATCAACATGCCATGGCAGCCTTTTGCATTTTCTAGTTACTTCTATACAATTATTTATCTGATTTTTTTGGTCATGCAGTTGATATTTTGAATAAGAGTGATCATTGCATCAATGGAATAACATGAACACAATGATCTGTTAAGACACAGAGATTGGAAAACCAAAATCAACATTTTCATCTTCAAACATAAATTACAGGTGATTTTACTACAGAACAGAGACAAGGGATAATAAATTAAAGAAAAGCTTAATTCAGATGACAATGTACCCGAACACAGGAGACAGAGTGACTCATAAACTCTGGGCCTCACAGTCACCAGATCTACATATAATGAACACCTATGGGTAATTTTGAATTGACATGATAGGTAGCACTCGACACAATCGTCATGGAAACATCAAATGAAGGAATGTCTTTTGTTAGAATAATATTCATCCCTCCAGTAGAGTTCACACACTTGTCGGATCAGAGTTATTTTAGCTCACACACTTTTTGCCCTTGAATTTTGCGCTTGTCAGCATATAGTCTGCACAGTTTTATTTTCCACAATATGATAAATCTCAAAATATTTTCCATCATTTCTCACACAATAATGTTGAACTCTTTGACTAGAGAGATAGATTAGAGTGCAGGATTTCTCAGTTAATAGTAAAGCTAATGCAACAAGCCCTGCGCCTTGAGCATAAACATTTCCCTGGGTTTTGGTTGAGCATCACAGATGCACTGTCATGTTTTCATGTAACTGTGGATAGTGCTGACTACACACAACCATAATTTTCTCAGCAGAGCAGTATTTTCTTTATCTGAACGTTGCTTCCTCTGCCAGTAAAACCCAGTGGAACAGCATTTCTTCACCTACACACATGGACCTGGGTATTGTGATATTATCATAGCAGTTATTGAAATTTAACCAGTGTTTATAATAACTCAGACAGTTTTAAGCACCAGTTTAATTGCCCCTTTAAATGAGCGCTTATTCCAAATTAGACAAGAAAAATCTGTCTGCATAGAGTATATACAATGATGTGAGAATGTTACATAGGAAGAAAGTACTCACAAGATGAACTACCACAGAAATCTTATTTGACTATTTTCCAGGTTAATCGTGATTAACATAAAAATCATCATGCATGCCAATAACATCAAAAGTGTTTCCATGTGAAGAGTGTTTTCTTTCACAGAGCCCTCACCACATATTCAGATGCAGGGGTTGAGTAAAAATCAGCTGAAGGAAAGACCCCCTCACTGTAAGTGACGCAAATATCCCACTGACAGTGAGACATCTACACAGGTGCAGTTTGTGGTCTTCAATAGAAAACACCATCTGAGGTTGAAACAAAGCTGTCACTGATCTGCATCTGGAAGATGAAGAAAATGAACAAGATCAAATGATTTGTCACACAACACACACACACACACACACACACACACACGCACAGACACACACACACACACTATCTATCTATCTATCTATCTATCTATCTATCTATCTATCTATCTATCTATCTATCTATCTATCTATCTATCTATGTTTCTGTAATGGTAAAATTCTTTGACTGACATTTTTTGAGCTAAAATCCGATTATTATTATCCATGAATTTACAAATTTGCTGATTCACAAAAAATAGAAAAGTATATTATTACTTCTTCATTAAGATGTCAAATTGTACTTGGTTACTTGCATCACTGAATGAAAAAAAAGTACCTTTAGTGGTTTAATGTTTTGTTTGACTAATTTGTGACTTCTTGGAGAACCCAGTGGGTTGGATCAAATTTGTGAATAAAAAGGTGAAGGCAGGTTGAAATTCATCATTACTGTTCAAATAATAAAACATTGAGAACTCACTCAAAATAAAAGAGTCACAATAAAGTTCTTATGATGCTTGATGGTGTTTAGCACAAATACAGAAAGGTGGTCTAATAAATTAGCTAAACACAGTATGTGAACAGTATGACAGATACAAAATCAAAACAAAATTGCTTCTATTGTCTGTCTGTTTATTAAAAATAATATATTAGATTCAGAGGGCATAGAGAACAAAAGGCAGAGGAGAGAGAGGGAGAAGATGACGTGTAAGTCAGGGTTTTTCAATCTACAACATTTACATACTTTTTCACCTGTAGGTTTTTCTAGGTTTTACATTAAAGTCAATAGAAAATACATTCATCCAAAATCAAAAAGTGTAGCAACCGCACTTATCAACTGACCTTCACTTTGTATTGAAATCCCATTTTGGCCAGATTTTAAATTCAGTGTATGACATTTAACCACATGTAAACATGAACACAAGTATAGATTCCATTATTAATTTCAGACTTGATTATCATACACTTTAGATTCATTACCAAAGAACTGCATGTGTTTGTGATGTAAATAAATATGTTATTGTAGGAGTTTTTTCAGTGCTGGTGTCGGCCTATTTCTTCTGTGGCTTTGAGAACTGACAAAAAGGAAAACATAGATATGACCATGGAGGGAATGATTCACTTTTCATGAATATCCATCATGTAGCTGCTACATGTCCTGGTTCTCATACTGGTGATGATGATGATGATGATGATGAAACTACGTAACAGGGAGATTGTAAATGCAACTGACTGGCAGTGACGGAGGAAGGACAGAGTGGTTTGCTGTTGCATTTTTGCCACTTCGGTTTCAAACACATAACAAGAACTTCCTTATTGATGCTGATCTGATTGGTAAACAATTAACAGTTGTGTACATTACATCAGAATTAAGTGACTCATATTTACTGCTCATTTGGCACACATGCTTGTCTGAAAAGAAGATTCTTTCAGAAATATCATAATATTTCTTATCAATGATACCTTCCATATATATTGCAGTTTTGTTGATGTGTGTGTGTTTTAAAATTAAAATTAAATTAATCTAAATAAAGTGAAATACTGTCTTAAATTTGAACAAGGAAACAAAATTAAGAGAGAATCCGTGGGAGGAAATGAGTGGCTCCCCCTGTTTACATCTCTGTCTTAGATTTTCCAAGCAGAGAACGACAAACCGCATCAAAGTCGCTGAAGTCACATGATCAGCAGAGAAACTACCTCCACCCCTCCTTCCCTTCCATCACCCACAGGCATATTTAAACCTCATCAGCCTATCGCATAACACCATCCTACAAAGGTTTGCAGAACACAACGCACTTGAGGAGAACGAAAGTTAAAGTGGCGAAGTTCAAGTAAAAGACTAAACGCAACAGCAACAATGTGGGAATATTCCATTTTTATGGTGATGACCTTCCTATCAACAGGTAATATTATTTTTATTATTGGATGTTTACTTTGATATTTTTTGCTATTTTCAAGAAAATGTTGCCTGTATCCATTTGTTGAAATTAATTTGTATTTCTTTCCAGGTGCTCAATGTGAGACAACTGAGGTGTTTGTTCAAGCTGGTGCTGAAGCTGTACTACCATGTAGATGTAGCGCTGCGTCGTCCTCTTCTCTCATTATCATCTGGAGCAACAACAAAACAGGGTAAGAACTAAATTTTCGGCTTTAATTTTTGGTTGATTTCTTTGTAGATTCTTGATTTATCCATTTCCAACCCATCTATAGCCTTTCAGTCTCATCACTTATTTGATGTCAGTAAATTAATTAATTAATTAATTAATTAATTAATTAACAGGTAAAACTCTATGCTGATGATACTACTCTTCCTTACACAGTACTGTTTGGAGAAAAGACAAGAGTGGTCTGCAGTATTGGGGCCATAGATGGACAAAGGGTGGGTCCGTGCGTATTCACTGCCCCCACACCTCGTTTGAAAGAGGCGACTGCAGCCTGAAAATCAACCATGTGAGAGAGGATGATGCTGGGATTTACTCCTGCAGTGTACACCATGAAAAGAACATTGTTGAAACTACGGTCATGCTCAGAGTCATTAAAGGTACGAATCATTAGTTGAAAGAATTTAGCCAAAAGGCAATTTCTAGCTATTAATAAATTAATAAAACAATGGATTTTATAGTGCTATTAAACGCTCTCTGCATTAGAAAAGAGTTGTGACATCATTGTCTGTATCCTTTCCAGTGTCCATCTTCCCACCGTCTCCCTTAATTGGACACAAAGTTTACATCAGCTGTAACATGAGCCCTTGGCCTTACAGCGCCACTGTGCACTGGACATTGAATGACAGCCCACATGATCTACAGACTACAAATGTACATGCTCTCAAAATGGTTGGAACAAAAGCATCTGAGGATCTGGCGGGAAAGTGGACATGTGTCATCAGCTACAAGGGCAAAACTGGGCAAGCTTCAGCACGTCTATCTGTAAAAGGTGAACGCAAAGACAACTGAACTGTTGCAGAGGTCAAACTTTTTGTTGAAGTGATCTTAAACTTTGTGGTGTTGTTTTTCACAGGAATCCACCAACCTGCTAAAGACAATGCAAAGGTGTACGCAGCCGTGGGATCTGCCACTACACTCCCCTGTGTGTTTTCCCCTGGCTTAATCCCAACCGATATTAGCTGGGACAAACTGAGAGTCGGCTCTCTGTTTAAACCAGCTGTCGACCAGCTTCCTCCTTCATTTTCTCCACCGTCTCCCTCCATAAATGTTGCCTGGGATAAATCTGCCAGTTTGAAAGAAGTTAGGTTTGAGGATGCCGGCAAATACAGATGCTCAGGAACTGTTGAAAAACAAAAGATGAGTCGAAATATGCAGCTCGTTGTTGCCAAAGGTAAACTTTTAATGCAAGCAAATACAGATTTAACATGAAAAAGTGTTTATTTTCCCCTTTAATGATACAGTTTTCCTTCTCAGTTGACACCAGTGTCTCATCAAAAGAAAACACCTACAAGACTCTGACCTGCCAACTGACCGACACCAGTGAAGTCACCAAATATGAGTGGGTTCATGTGACCTATGACGTTAATGGAACTCAGTCCACCGGGTCCATACACAAAGGGAAAACACTTGTTCTCAGCCAAGTGTCTGAGGAGAACTGGGGCGAATGGGCCTGTCGTTTTTATGGCAAGGAAGGCGTTTTAGGAAACATAACATACAACATTCAGCTGATGAGTATGTTCCCTCCGTGTGATTCTGAAGTATATTCTAATGCATTCATTCAGTGCAATTATAAAGTCATATAATGCCTTCATCTGACCATGTTTGTTTTGTGCATTTTTTGCAACAGGTGGTCAGAGTGGAGAAAAATCTGTCAGTCTTTCACAAAACACCGCTACAGTGGTCGGACTCTGTATTTTCCTGATTGTTCTTCTGCTGGTTTTGGCTCAGATGTACAAGAACCACCAAAGGGTAAAAATAAATAAATACATACATACATAAGAGTTAAATTTGTGCTTTCAGGATGAAAATCTTAAAATTGTCTATTCAAGTATTTAGTCAATTAAAAAAACTACTTCATCTCACCAACTAATTTGCCATATATAGAAAATAACTCAATCTAAAAATGTCATCACTGTTTGTTACTATTTCTTAAACATTTTCATGTCTTCTTTCCACAGAGGAAAAAGATATTTCAGTTCCACACGATGGAGACCATCATTCATACCATCGCTAATGAGCGTGAAGAGAGAGAAAGACAACAAATGCAAAAGTAGAAACAAATAACGACCGAGGCAATGCAGAAAATGTCAAACTGTAGTAAGACATAAGTTCTTTATGTTAATGATAAGTTGGGAGACTTAAGTTTGCACATACATGTAATTAAAGCAGATGTTGTTGTAGTATGTTGTTATTTTTGGCAAACATAGTTGACATGTTGTGTTATATAATACTCTGTACATTACTCTTATATATTACTTGTTTGTACTGTTTTTTGCTGTGTAAAAATGCTTGCAGATACACTGTATATATGTATTGAGAATAAAATGCCATACAAATAAAGTTTAACACAATTAAATGAGGATTTATTCATATTATATACAATCTGAAACCTTCGGCTAAGTGAGAGGGAAACTGAAATTATTCATATAAATAAAAACAATTTCATGTAAAAACACTGACCACATGTACAGTATATGCATTACATAAAATACATTTAAATCATACATTATTTTACAGACTTTTCATATTATATTACATATGTAGTGACTTTAAATAAGGCCTTTTTCATCTAATATCTTTACGATTTTTGTTTTAGCTTCAAATTTTCTTATAAACTATCCTTTTTTGTTGTTGTTATTTACTTTTCTATAGTTTTAATCAATTTAGTAACATATTAAAGTCAGGTTCCCTCAGTTTCATATCTACACCTGACTACATTCTCCATCTTCCTGCTCTGAAAGTTCGTGCAGTTGCCAAAAGGCCATGCACTGGTTGACACCATCCACAAGAGCCTCGTCTCCAGGTTGTAAATGGTCCATGACTTCTTCATCATCAAAGCACCAGCCTGACCAGTCCACATTCACACCATCCGAAAAGATGACACTAAACACAGAAACACAATTTAAGTCCACATGCATTTTATCACATTTACTCTGTTTGTTTAATGAACATTGTTTCTCTAGTAAAGTTGCCGCTCAACCTCAAGATGGATGATGTGCGAGAAAAAACGTGAATGTAAAACTGCAGGAAATTGATGATTTAATTAATGGGATACTGTTGCTGTTGGTACACTGACATCACTTTTGCAAAAACTTGATGATTTGACTAAAAAAGCAAAACCATATAATAAAGTGAGAAGTTAAGTTTGAGGTCAGGTATAAAAAAACACAAAAGTAAGTTTCCGTTCTCACACAATAAGCAGTCCATCATCTGCCTCCACCTCACTGAACACTCCTCTCTGTGGTACAGATCTGACAGTAAAATAATTTCCCTGATATAGGGGGTTACCAATAAAATAATTATCATTTAGAAGTAGATGAAAGAAAGAAAACACATGCAGTCCTTTTACTGAAAGGTTTGTATTAAGCTAATGAAACGTGTACATAGGCAGCTGTTGGTGGAGTGGGTCGTCTAATGAATGAATGATCATTGGTTCAAATCCTGGCCCTGACTGTCCACGTGTTGAAGTGTCCTTGGGCAAGACACTAAACCCTAAACTGCTCCCAGTAGGGCCTGGCAGATCCTTGCATGACAGATACCCACTGATGTATTTGTGTGTGTGAATGTGAAGCTTTGTAAAGCACTTCAGGCACCATGAAGGTGTGGAAACTGTGCTCTATAAGTGCAGTTCATTTACCATAACTGAATGAGCTCCTTTATGTGCATAGGATGCAAATACTTACTTTACACATTTTGCCAATATTTACAATAAATAAAGTTCGTTATTCTTGCAATGTTGTTTTAGTGTATATGGAGAAAACACATTGTCTGCCATCAGTCATAAGGCCACCCAGATTTTGCAACTCAGTTTGGGTCTGTGGAAAATTTCACATATGTGCATATGTATATGCACAAACAGTGGCTTTCCGCTCTGGGTTGTCCTTCTTCGTACTTATTCTGGGGCACAGAGATTGAGATTGATAAAAAAAAAAAAAAAAAAAGAAAAGAAAAAAACAGCTATACAAACACAGAACCGCAATATTTACCGCCTGAATGTAGACTAGAACAGCCATCTCCTCTTTTACTATGAGACATGGAGGGAAAACGCTGACAAAATATATTCAAAGAAATATGGTGCATTCATTTTTCAGAAAAAAATTATGTGTCACTCTTTTCATGCCAGTTAGATTAACTGCATAATTTCTCTAATATTGGACATATTTTTACCCATACAGACCCAGTGCTACTTTTGTGAGAGCTCCCAAATGATGTTTTCTCTATTTGTGACTTATCAAGATAGATTTGGATGCCCGTGGCTCTTGGGGTCTTTGAGGTTTAATTTACAGTAACTTGAAATGTGGTTGAAGAAATATTTTAAAAATTGCAAGATCATAATTAGATTTTACAAAAAAAATATATATATATATATATATATATGTTATTATCTTTCATTGGTTACCTTTGATTTTTCAACATTATTTCTACTGAAATACACCACCCAGTCCGGGAAAAAAAAAAAAGTCCTTACCTTTATTTAACTTAGCAAATGGGTCTATAGGGGCCTCTTCTTCAGTGATGAATATTTTTAAACTGAAAACAAGTTATGTAACTGTAGCTGATACAATAGGTGGCTTTCATTCAGTTTGATAGAGAGAATGAACAGTGGACAGTGACAGGTTCATCCGACTCTAATAAAGTGGTTAAAGCATGAGACATCATTTACACACATGGATTTGCCACCACAGAGTCCAGACCTGAAGCCCATTGAGAATGTTTGGGATGTGATGGAGAAGACTTTACCAACTGTCCCTGACTATCCCATTAGAGATACACAATATTGGCACATAATAATAACAATAATAATAATAATAATAATAATAATAATAGACAGAAATAGATGTAGTGACACTGACTGAGCAGTGTTTTCTGCATCAGACTTTCACATCCTCTGTGCAAGAAGGAGTACTTCTGCAGGTCATTCCCCCCCACATCCATCAGACTGTATAACAGTACACACTGAACCTCCAGTACCCCCACATCATGTCATGTATATGTGTGTAAATATCTGTAAACTTTATGCTTAATTTTTTATACTTTTAAGAACCTTTATTTCTACCTGCCTTTCTTTTGCACTGGTGTGTTCCATATTGCTGCTGCAAACTGCTAAATTTGCGCATGGTGAGATCAATAAAGTCTTATCTTATGTCTTATCTTGTTGTGTGGCATAAATAATGCCTCAGTGAATATACCCTGTAATCTATAGTGAAATATTTTGTGTGGGCCAGACAGTGCACTAGATTGGTTATTTGTCATCATCTACCAGCAGATTCCTTTTTCAGTGTGTATTGACTGGAATTATCCACATGAAAGTTTTTGTTCTTCCTCATACACTTCTCATCTTAAGTCTGTACAATTTTAAGAACAAATGGATGCATTTTCTACACCTTAATGGTGCCAAAGGCACTTTACAAAGCCTCACATTCATACACACATCCAGACACCAGTAGTCGGCTGCTGCCATGACCTCCAGACTCTACTGGGAGCAATTTAGGACAGTGTCTTGCTCAAGGACACTTTGGCATGTGGCCAGTCAGAACCAGAATTTGAACCACCAACCCTTGGGTCATTGGATGAACCACTTTACCAACTGAGCCACAGATGGCCCTTCACAGAGGAAGACTGTGAAATTTGTTTTTGTGTTTTTTTATGTTATTGTATTTAATATTCACATTTTCTGCTTTTTAAAAAACTTTATTTTTGCTATTTAATTTGTATTTATTGGTCATGAATTTATGCTCTAGATTATTGTTTGATTTTAAATATTTTTTTGCTACAAGTCTACAAAATTGTGTTTGTGAAGTTGTATTAAAGGTATAGTAGAATTCACATCCCTGTATGTTTTAGTAGCCACACATGTCAAATATAGAATATAAAATCCACTCATTTCCTAATCAGTGTGCTTATAAATGCTCACATTGACCAAAATAAAAGGATCCTTGATGATTCTCACCTGCTCCTCTTATCATCGTCGTCTCCGTCCACCAGCTGCTCCTTCCATCCTTTACTGACGGTAAGAGCTCTGTGTCGCATCACCTCCACCTCCTCCCATTCGGTGTCTCTGTCTCCATCGCTGGGTGATGGGGAAGGTGTGGTGGAGAGTGGCGGAGAAGGTGGATGATACCTTGACCTCAGACTGGTCCTTTTGATGTTCCTGTCTCTTTTCAGTCCATCTTGGTCCTTCACTCTCCCTTTGGCTCTTTCCAAAAGACCCTCCAGAGGTGAGGAGTGTCCATTAGGATTACGACCTGTGACTAGAAAAGGTTTACTGTTTGCTTGAGGCAATGTGGACGAATTAACAGAGGGTGGAACCTGCCTCTCTGGAATGATGATGTTAGGAATGGATGCACTCCTCTGGGTTTTCACTTTCGGTCTTTTATTGTAGAAATTCACATTTGGTTGTTCAGGTTCAGAAAGTGTGTGAGGGTCAGGTGAGACTCTATCATCATTCATGGTCCAAAACATGCCTTGGTTTGGCCTCAAAGATCCCAGTTTGAGCACCCGGAGTGAGTCTGAGCTCTGCCCAGAGGAAACAGAGTTCTTGTTTATGGGTAGGTTACAGTCAGAGTCAGAGTTGGAGGAAGAATTATTTGAAGTGGACCGACTATGTCCTAGACTCTGAACAACCTGTTTAGATGTTTGAGAAGGAGCCGGATGCGTGTTGGCTGGCCTCCTCCTCCGTAAACCAGGTGATTTTAGATTTTTTGAGAATCCCCAAGCCTCATGTGCCATCTCCATGTCTCCTGGTTGACTGTAGGTAGAGAGTCTTCTGGTGTCACAGTCCACAGATTGAACATCTGAGCTCCATCTTCTGGAGATCACTTCCCTTTTTACTTCTTTTTGAAACTCAGACACCTCCCTAGAAATTGTTGGTTGGTATGGATTGGGTAAAGTCCTATCATTTATTGGATAATCAATATCTGGATATCCACCTCGAAACAGAGTATGTGATCTTGTGCTTTGTTTCGATGCATCTTCTGCATTACTAGAACTGAAATGTTCATTCAGGTTTGGGGCTGACTGCGCCATATGGTACCAGGTAGCTGGTTGTCCTCTCGTGTACCTTGATTGAACTATTTTCTCCTCTACCTCTTTATGAGTCTCCACTCTAACTCTTTCCATTTCTATCCATTCATACGCTCTGGCCACTTTTTGCTGAACAGAAAAGGCCTTACGTCCTGGTCCATGTTGATGGACACTAGGCTGAGAGTGCCAAAAAGATAAATCAGTATCATTAGATGTGTCATCGTCTAAAGGCTGAATCTGTTCTCCTGCTTCTCTAGATGACAACATCCCATTCACGGACTGGGGAACAATAAGTTCATTACTAAGCTTATCCACAAAAGTTTCTTCTTGTGTGAGAGGCTGCTGTGTTGTGTCTTCTACATCTGTCTTCAGTTCTGCCTGCGGTTTGCCCTCCAGTTGCTCAATTTTCCACTTTTCCATTTGTCTGTTTTTCTCTGTCTCTCTCAGGTTCCGCAGTGTCTTCTAATAAATACAAGGGTTATTATGTAAATGTTATAAACTGGTCAAAACTACTGTCAGTTTGGTACATCTGTCTGTATCTGTTTGTACCTGTGTTTGGTGGATGGTGGAGACCCATGTGGAGCATCTGTTTGAGGTGCTGGCTACAAATATGTAGACGTTCATAGCACTAGCAAGTTCTCCGACTTCCACAAGAACAAAAGAACCTGAAAAAAAGGAAGGATGATGGATAAACAGTTAAAGATGTACTAGCTTTATTGTCCCCATAGGAAATTTTGGTCTGTATTTTATCCATCCTAATACAAATGATGTGACTGGGTTTTGGAGATGTTCTGAGTCACACAGTCACCACAATTTAATCATTATCATTGGTTAGTTTTTGCCCACTGCTTTCAACACATCACCTTCACTGACTGTTTAGTATGTCCCACCCACTGACAGGTACCATTACAGTGAGATAAACAACATGATCACCTGTAAATAATCTGACACAGCTGATCAATACATGTAAATTTCTTATCTCTATAGACAGTAACAATATACATTTATACAGTCATTGAGTAAATTCTGCGTTCAATTACTTTTGGTAACAGTGTTATATGAATTCAACATTCATTCAACAACAATGTCACACAATGTTAAAGTAATCCACAGTATGTAATAGAATACATCACAATACAGTACAGGTCATGTTTTGTGTAATCTGGGCTGAAGTACACTTTATAAGCTGCATGTATTGTATATTAGTACATTGTATCTATATTAAAGGCTTACTCACAGCCATCTTTGAGTGCTATGCAGTACGTTCTGTCCAGAGCCAGAGGAGGACGGATCACCTTCAGTCTCTCTCCTTTCTTCTGGACTTTAGTCATTAGAAGCACATCTGAGAACAGTAGAGCCACTACCTCCAGCTGCACCGCAACAAAGAAAAACAGAATAAGTAAGAAAGGGACATACTGGTAAAGAAACTATTGACAAACACACACACACAAAGTACCTTGCTATCTTTTCTTCCACGAATCTTCAAGTTCTCCTCCAGCAGAAGTTTACGTACAACTCCAGGCCCCACCCCCCTGATAGGGCAGGTGAGGTTGAACTGACAGACCTCTCTTACATGCTGCAAAGAAGAAAACACATGAATCCCTTTGTCTGATGCTGTTGGTATATTGTTCATTTTGCATATTAATCCATGACATTTTTAGCACCATAACAACTGTACATATCGTGTAGACCAGGCTAGCTTTGTCACAAATGCATTTCATTGGTTTTCATCTGTGTTGTGTAAAGTACAGGTACGTCACCAAAAAATGACTTTGGTAGAAGTTCAACTCACCAACTGAAAGTGATAGTCTTTCAGTATCTAGTATTTACTTTACTTAAATATATCAAGTAATCTGCAATTAAATGTACTCAGCTAATGAAACATGTAAGTACATGTTAATAATAACCAAAGGCAGTCAGGATTTTTAAAATGATAACGTTTTTCCAGGATTTTAAAACACGGTAAAGTTAAAGACAAGCAGTCAAAACATTGAAAATGGTGCCCAGATCACACACTTCAAAAATAAGGTTTCAAAAACCCCAATAAGAGTAGGCACTGCCTGTCAGAATTTTGAAAAAAAGAAAAAGAAAAGAACACTATGATGCTTATATGACACCTCAAACCACAGAGCCTATATTACACGTCATAAACAAGGTATCCAAAGTCTAAACAATTCAGACCCAATGATAAATCAGCTTCCTGACTTTACTGCAGTCACATCTCAGTGGTGAAAACACCAAATTTATTTTAATATATTTTTGTAACAAGTAATAATACTGTGCATTAAAAATGTATCGAGGTAAATGTACGCAATTGAGTTAGGTAAGTTAAGGTAAGATAAGGTAAGGTAAGGTAAGGTAAGGTAAGGTAAGGTAAGGTAAGGTAAGGTGAACAACATAGTGAACAACATACAATACTATGGGCAGTGACATAAGACAAGTGACAAAACAAAACAAGAACAACAAACAAAATCTGACAGGCAGACAAAGTGCTCCAGACAGGATATAGAGAAAAAAATAAATAAATGAATAAATACAATAAATAAAATAACATAAGATAGGGCATGCCCTAAAAATAAAAGTAACAGTGAAAGTAAAAATAAACAATAAAAAATAGTCAAGTACAAATTCTCCTAAAGCATACTTGAGTACAGCAGTGAAGTATTATTACTTTGTTATTATACAACATTGATTTTCATATATGACTGTAGTCTGAACAAAAACAGCTTTTTTTCTTACCCTGTCGATTTCTTCATTAATTCCCTCCACTTCATATCCCTCCACTCTCTGAGCAGAGATGGACAGAGCCAGCTCCTCATCTTTGAACCTCAGGTAGTCATTGATGCTTTCCAAAAAACTGATGACACTGGATAACTGGTCATGAGCAGGAAGAATATAAATCAGTGGGGTTTAAGTCGAAGGACACAAAGATCTGTTAAATGAACAGTGGGTTAATGGGTCTGTACCATGGCTCTGAGTGCCTGTTGTACGTCAGAGTCTGTGGTGGTTTTGAGCATGGCCTTAAGCAGAAGGGGGTACTTAGTAATCCTCTGATGGGGTTTGGCCTGCATGTCTCCAACCCTCATCCGCTCACACAAAGGATGAGACTCGACCCACTGGACACAACAAAAACACAACAATAACAGCTCAGATTAAGTTGTTGAAGAGTCTAAAAACCATTTAACAGGTAGAAACATGCTGTTGACCTCCTGAAATGTCAGTCATACATGGTTAAATTCACAAATGCAATAGAAATCTGACAATAAAATGTCTTGAATTGAATGTATAATTTCACAATCCTTCATTTGGAGGTCTGCCTGCAACTTATCCACACTGTTTCTGGAAGGAAAGGTTTCTGCTTTTGCATTTACTCCCACATCATGAAACCTTTCTGCACCTGACGCAGATGCGAGGCCTTGACACAAACCACAAAAGAAAACATTAGAATTGTTGTTTTTGATTGGCGTGATCTGGACAAGCCCTCCAAGTGTCATTTCCTGTCAGAATATGTCTTTTTCTTTAAAAGATTCACCTCCCACTCAAGGCTGAGAGGTGTAAGGGTAAGACGTAAGTGGAAACACGTAAGAGCTAAGTGAACAGATACATTTCTTACATTTACATACACTATGTACAGTATCTGCACCTCTGTTAATGTTTACCAGGATCATGTCTTTGTCTAAATTGTGCAATAAAAACCATGCTTTAAGACTTTGCACCCTGCAGGATGCACTTGCATTGTGGTTCTTTTTCCCATAAATGTCCTATCTTGAGTTTTGTGAACTAGAAATCCTTTAAAGCAAAGTTAAGGCTGAATCATTTGGAGAAGATGTTGGCGTTAAAAGTGGTTAGCCTTCAGGAAGCAGTTCTGACAGGTCGCCCACAAGGTTATAAAAACAACATAAGCTGTACATTAATAACAGAACAGTTAGTCATGACATTGTATTCCATTCATGTGTAATAATGTGGTTTATCTGAGAGAGAATTTAAGAGTACAGAGTGCACTCAGGAGTGTGTGCCTCATGTGTTTCTGCTGTTTGTTGTACCTGAACAAAAGTAAGGAAATGTAGGTTGCTCTCCATTTGCCTGCGTGTGAATTCAAGATTATTCTCCTCTTCCCAACAGTAATGCTGATACGAAGAGAAGCGCTCGTGGAACTGTAGGCAACAAGAAAAAAGATATATGATGACGCTGTAAAAACACAACATCCTGCAGTTAAAACTGAATGAACAAAAACAAACTAATTGAGCTGCAGTTTAGTCATCATATTTTTTCTTTGTTTTACACATCATACATGTCATGAGGTTGAGCAATACAGTCAAAAATGTTGTGAAAATGTTTTGGCTCATTTGCAACAACCTTTCTGGTGCCATTACTGAGAAATGGGGTTTTAGATGGACCTGTGGAGTTAAATTCATGAAGAATTCAGACCCAAGCAGAGCATTTACAGTTTATGTAGACCACAGGGAAATGTTTTAACATGAACAATTGCATTTTTAAAAAAAAGCAAAATATCACTCCTTTAAGTACAAAGGGAGGTTACACTAAATGTTACCACTTTGGGTTATAGGAGCTACTATTTCCCTGAATCCTTTGTTTTTACTGCTGCACATACTTCACATATATCCACATTATATCTTATTGCAGAAACTGAGAAATGCATGTGTGTGTTGTTAGAACTTTACCAAACCAATCAATCACCATACATGTTTGACATTCAGACATCGAGCTCTTACCTGCAGACATCCAGCCTCTAACCTCATGGGGTCAAATGGCTTGCCTGTGTTTCGGACTTCCTGTAACATTGGATAAATGACCTCCTGCCAGAACAACTGATGTGCACTGATGATGGAGGGGAGGTTTGAGAAGAGCAAGTCGGGGGTCACCTATTACAAGGAAAAGTCAGCGAAACAACACAGATACATAATGATAAAGCTGAACTCTTCTTCTTTGACAGATATTTTCCATCATCTTAGTGGAAATGTGCTGGTGTGCTACATTTTCCACCTGCATGCTCTGTTGATGTTATATTCTACAGCAGTGAGAGCGGATGTTGTCAGCTGATGTGTGTCAATGGTATGCAAAACAGTGGAAAGTACTTGTGCATGTTAAACATGTTGTGCGGGTTTATGCATCTTATCAGTAGATGATGCTGAATGAAAGCAGACTGACCTCCAGGAGGAATTTGTGTTGTTGCAGGTACAGAAGAGCTGCAATCACCAGCTGTGACAAGCAAACAGAGAAGCTGTGTATGTGGAAAAACCCTTTAAAATATGTAATTAAAATAAAAGCAGAGACAGCAAGTAGACAGCAATATCTTACGTCTCGGATGATTATTAACTTGTTAATATAGGTGAGCTCAGTATGGACAAACTCCCACAGCGCCTCCTGTTGGTGTCTCTCCACCTTAGACATCATCTGGTTAAAGAAGAGCAAGGGGGACAGATGGTTAAATGAAAAAAAAAAAAGGTGCATAATATAAACACTGAGCAGAAGAAGAGGACAAAGGCTCGTACAGAATGGGAGTCGACCAGATCTGTCCAGTTTTTTTCCAACGTGGTTCCTTGATTTTCTTCGTCCCATTTCCATTTTAGATTGGTTGCCACAGTGAAAACCTCCAAGGCCTGTTTCAACACATCCAGCTGACCCCGCTCCTGAGGATTTTAAGAACGGGGGGAAAAAAACACAAGACAAAACTAGCAATGATTGTGTTTATTCTGCTGTGTGCCTGTGTCGTTTATCATTGTAAAATAAAATCTCCTGAAACAAATGGAGGATTAAACATCTATTTAATATCTTATCTTAATAAGACACGCAAACAAAGAATTCTCTATGGATCTTTTTTTCCCCAGGATATGGTTCTTTAAATGCAATGGTATATTTTTCCATTGACAACAACCTTCAAAGACTGAAAAGTATTTTCTCCCCAAAAATAGCCAAAATAGAAAGAAGAAAAAAAATAATTTTTTCTTCTCAAATGTAAAATATGTAAGAAACACTGATCACAGCAGGAAAAGAATAACATAAAATATAAGGAAATTCAACATCACAGTAATATAAGCACTAAGATGACAAATTCTGTGATAATACTTCAACTGAAAAAGTATGAAACAGAACAAGCAGGTTTGAATTTATGTGAGCTGTTTCAAGGGGTGGACTTGGCTGGAGCAAGTCTGTATCTGTTTCTGAGCATGTCAGCATGTGCTGTGATGAGCAGGAGACAGCATAATACCTCAGACGCCGGGTTCTTGTCAGACACTCCCTGACTAAACAGGACCTGTCTCAGTGCAGCTCTGGGTTTGGCTCCTGCAGATGTTCCTTTGCTCACTGATGCAAAGTCAGTCACGACCTTCTGCTTGGTTCGCCTCTGGAAATGGAAAATAGCCTAGAGTCAGGTATTTCAGTGCAGTGTAGTCATACTGTACACCTTTCATCCATATGCCAATGACAACACAAATAGCATAAGAGGTAATATATGAGTGTAAAACTGCAGTTATTTATATGTTAAAGCTGTTGACTATAAAACATCCACCTTTACACAGTTCTTCAAGTGTAGTTTTTGCATTTCTGCCCTAGTTCACTTGCCTGATAGCCCAAAGTGTTGAACTTGTGTTTGTCTGCTGACCCCCTGTGGTGCAGATTTGAGTCTGCAGCCACTGTTGTCCCATCTACACCGTCCGTCTCTCTGCTCTCAGGGTCCCTCTGCCTGTCTCCGTCCACACTGTCCTTCCAAGGCACCACTGTGTCGTCCATTGGTGATTCATTTCCTCCTCTGTTGTTTACATGTGGTGCTTTGGAGGAAAGGCTGTCGACATACCAGTAATGTAGGGTTACTCATTGCCAAAATAAGGTGTGTATAAGGGCACGGTGTAGAATAGTTTATCACAAGAAAAGACTTTGAAAGAATTACAAGCAGAGAAGTCATACACATTGTGCTCTTTGTTATCCTTCAAAGCAGTTCACCTGGCCTTTGTTTACAGGAGCAAAGCTTAAGAAAACTATATACGTACAAAAATAAACAACAAAAAGAGGACTCTAAGTCAATATGAATAATAATAATAAGTAAACCCTTGACTGAAGAAACATAGGTATTTAGTGTGGTGATCCTTCCTGTCATTGGTTATTTAAACCATAACTCTTATGTTGTGGTCTTCATTCCCTCATTATTACACTTCCCTTTTACTTTAATTTCCCCTATTACACTCCTTCTAGGTTTTCCTTCACTGCTCTAGTCAAAACATGTGTTGGCAGGGCAAGAGATATGCTTTGTTTGTTTAGCCTACATCTAAGACTTTAGAAAAGGCCAGAAATGGGCTTTCTTTCTTTCTAAAGAGCTGTTTTTAAATTGAAAGAAAAAAAAAATCCTGACAAAACAAAAAAATATTTGAGCTTGTTAAATTGAGGCGCAAATAACAAATGATAGTTTAGCTGATAAATGTTAAACAATGTTTATTAATTTATGTGTATGGTATACGTTTTTATAGCGGAATAATGTGAGGATGACTATAGGAAAATAACAGTAAAAAAGATGAATGTGAAATGAAATGATTGTTTTTTTTGTTCAGGCCACAGGGGGCCAGTGAAGAGGGGGTTAAGAGCTGCATGATGTTCAGGGAGTGTGAGTTTCCTCCATCCATCCATTTTCAACCGCTTAGTCCCTTTCGGGGGGGAAGGCGGGGTACACCCTGGATGAGCCGCCAGTTCATGTGAGTTTCCTCCCATTGTTGTAAACAGACACAGTCATTCACTAACGATACATATACACACTCCACTTTTACAGCCAAATTAAAAACATGGTTTGCAGACAACTACACCTGTACACATTAACATATGGCTCTGTGTTATTTGTATCATAATCATGGATGTCTTTTTGTCCATATATGATGTCTGTTTCCATCCCTTTCTGTGATTATGTGCTAATGTATTGTGTGTGATCATATTGTATGTGCTGCTTTTGTATGTTTGGATTATGCTGTCTTTGTATGATTCTACTGATGTTCTCTTTTATCCTTTTATCTTTATTGATGTATCTTGTCTCAGCTGTCTCAACTCCCTTTTTAATTAATGTGTTGTAATATATCATTATATTAGGGAGCCTATAGTCATCAGGCCGGGGACTACAGCAGGATACTAGTCATGTTGGCTAAAGCTGCCCTTTTGACTGTTATTGATACACTTAATTAATTGGGATTGTCCATGATGCAATAAACTAATAAAAAAAAAAAAACCTATATATAAACAAAAATCACAGTAGAGTTTAAGAAAATAAACATGATTTTATGTTACAGAAATACTTGTCCTGGACATTTTGGGGCATCCTGTGCAAGGTCAGACCTTATGAATGGACCCAGTGATGCATGAGAGTATCACAGCTTTGCTTAAAAAAAAGTTTCAAAAAAGTTTCTAGTTAAGGTAATTGTTTAATGTGGGAAAAAAAAGTAAAAATTTTTACTTACTAGGTCTCTGGAGGATATAAACCAGTATCACAAATCCTAAGTCTATGTCAAAGAATCTTTCCACTGTGTCCTTTTACCTTCCACTCAAATAAAAGATCCCTCTTTCAGGACAAACAGGCGTACAAATTGCCTCTTTATAAGGATGAATATGAGTAATTCAAGGCCTCATTGACTTACACAGGCTGATAAAGTGTACTTCCAGTGACTACAAATCACTTCTGTCATAATATATTGACAGTGATGTTCATAGTTAAACGGGGCTGCAGCTCCAGTTACCTCCAGTCGTGTGGGTCATGCGTTAGTGTACCTCCTGTGTTTCCACAGACTAGTCTTCACATGACATCACCTGACAACTTGCAGCATGTCCGGCTGTAGATTAGGGTTACAGCAAAGAATGCATCTCCGTTCTCATGGAACTACTGTAACTAAATGGACAATTTCTCCTCTTTTACTGATACCTGTACTGTTTTGTACTCTTCAGCTGCTTAGAAAGAACACTGCTGATACGTAGGTGCAGTGTATGGGCTTTAACCTTTACACAGAACACTCACATAAGAAACACACTACAGACAGGTACACCAGACTCTGAGCTGCTGCATTCACACACATCAAAAGACTGACACAAAGGCTTTCATCACACTGTCAGTGCCTGTTTACAACCACTGAATCTTACAATAACACTCTTAAAGTGTCTGAAATATGAGTACATAGTGGCACAAAAACACGTAAATGGGTCTATAAAGAGTGGCCTCAGGTTATTGCACACGCTCAGTGAATCAATCAGTGCCCGTGGATCCACACAACATAGATAACTTAGTAACAGAAGAAGCTGCAATGAACACATTCACCTTAATGTCGCTCAGACTCACTGTATTCTCTTACCTTCCTCCAAAGTCAGCTCAGGTTTAAAGAAGTTAAATTTTACACTTTACCTAGCCTTGGTTGAATCCATTTTGTTTCACACAGTCATCTTTGGTTTCTGTTAGGTTTCTCCTCCTCTTTCTTTTTGCCTGTGATCGGTCCCTCCCTCTCTTCCTTTCACCTGCACCCCTGCCCTCTACAACTGGCCTGACGGGAACAACTGGATTCTGCAGCCAACAAATCAGTGCTCAGAGCTGGTTAATGTGCTGCAGTTAAGTGTTTAGAGGAGCGCAGGTGGTGACTGATTTCTGTGAAGATTATACCGCTGCTGTTTCATGTCAGTCAAGTTTATTGATCTCTGTGAGCAAACAGGAGAAAATTATTTTTTTTGGAAGACAGGAAGGAGACCCCTGATTTTTCATTCCACGTAAAAGCAATAGGTGAAGGAAAGCATGTAATGAATGAATAAAATGTCAGAAAATGTTGTGTGATAGGGTAGTGGGATGGAAAACAATAGGTGAGTTATAGGGAAGTGGTAGAAGCAGAAGTATGCAGTTATGGGGAAGAAAAAAATATTTACAGATGGGGGTTAGGTCCAAAAATCAATAGACTTGTTGACTAAATCCTCAATATCAATGGAAAAGATATAAATAGAAAACACTTAAAATACACCTTCATATTTATTGCAGGTGACTGAAGATACATTTATAACACAATTAATATACGTACTTCACATTTATTTGAATTTCACACAGCTGGTGCTTAATTTTTTGGTCATAGAAAAAGCTGAATATTGATATTTTGATCAACAATTGTGGTAACAGTATAATACAGTTATAGGGTCAAAGTGCTTGTTTGTGTGAGTGATTCATATCTGAATCTGCAGGCTGAGACTGGTATTAAAAAAAGTTCCTTAGCTGAGACAGAGACAAGGCGTGTCCTGTTTTTGTCTGCCATGTGTAATGCTTGTATGATAAGGCTTTAAGGAATGCAAATGAAGCTGTGAAGAGCCTCTTGAGGGGTTGGGGAGCAACACGCATATTGTTCTCATTAACTCCCATTCTATACAGTAATATAACTGTACTTTGGCAATGTGTCTTTTAAAGCTAATTTAGTGATATGTTTCATAGGAGACAAATGAAGTAGCTTACATGATCATTTGCTTTTCAATTAAAAAAAGGTACATATATAATGTACTGTGTACTACAAAATATGGATGATACTCAGACGTTGTACAGTATATAGTTACGACCCTTTCCCTCTAATACATCAGTATATGAGTCCACACGTTAATAAATTGGTGTCCTAGCCTTTAGATTTTACATGTTTAAAATTCTTTACAGAAGGAAGGAGTTGCATTATCAGTGTTTTTGGACTCTCATTCCCTGAGCCGTTTGCTCTGTCGCTCTCAGTAGTTTGATCCCATCATCTCAGTGAGAGCAGGACGAGAGGTAGAGAGCCCAGTGATGCTTGAGAAATAAAACGGCTGCTTTGAGTCTGCACTGAGGGAGTCTCTAAAGAGAACAGTACTTGGTTTCATGAGCTTTTGTTCCACTTGGCATGCGTCGCAGTGTTACTGAATGCTATACTTTGTCTCCAGCTCCTCTGCTGCATGTCCCAGGTGCATCATTCTCAGTTTGTCCAGTAATTCTTGTAACAAGGGCTGGTGAAGCATTCCTCCTCGTCCACCCCCACCTGCCTGTGATCCCCTCTCAGCCCACACCTTCAGCATCTGGTAGTGGGCCTCCCTGCAGGACCGGTGGTCCATTTCTGCCCATTCGATTTCTTTGTCTGTCACATTGAGAGAGCGCACCAGCCTCTTCACCTGCATCACAGGAACCACATCCAACACCGTGTAAATTAGGTCAGAGGCTGCGGGGAAAAGTGATGAAAAGGGGGGAGGGGGTGTTGAAGGGAAAAGGTAAAGATTAGTACAAAAGGTTTCTATGTTTCAACCAATGTACACTTGGTAAAGAGTTTGTGTTGACATGACAGTGTCAAATAAACTCACTCCTTATCTCCAGGGGGACACAGTCTGGCAGGTTGGACACCTCCCTGTCAACAAATACAGCATGTGGAGGAACCTCCTCTACACTGCTGTTGCCGGAGGATTCCTCACTTGGGATCAAATTGTGCTATAACACACAGACAATAGTAATTCAACTAAATGAAGATATAGATGCAGTGGAAATCAGTCAGTAAATAAGGCAGAATGTTTATTACACCCTGGTGAAGATAATTACACACTTGATCAGCCATTCACACCCATAAGAATCCACACAAAAAACATAATGTATTATACAACACAAATCTCAATAACACCTTTCACAAAGTAGACCAGGATTAGATTTTTATATTAAAGACTTGGGAGTTTTATAGGGGAGGGGGGGGCACAAAAGCAACAGAAGTACTTGAATAGATATGAAAAGGCTATATGTAGTATATGTACTTCTAAATATTAGGGAATTACCTTAAAGTATCATTAAAGTGTTTAGAATGAGGAGTTCTGAAGTTGCACCAAAGGCACCAATACATTAGGATGTAGAGAACTGAGCCAGTCTCCCTGGGTGAGGAAAACTAACCTAATATCCAAAATATCAGAAAGTGGTAAGATGGAATGAGAACTGCTACAAAATGTGTTTTAGAGTCAAAGAAAATGACAAAAGTGCAAAAAGCTAGAAGCACTACAGTTGTTTTCACCACTGGACACAGCTCTAAATGAAATGAAAGGAGTTTGATGATGAAATTACAAAGTTTCTTCTACATGAGTGAGTTTGATCATGATGCTTATGAGGACTGTTGATCCATGGTTTAGACTAAACTCTGGCAATCCTGACCTTGTTTGGATCGTTTCAAACAGTTGTTTAGTGCAGCTGCAGATAGTACAAACAGCACAGAAAATGGAGGTGAGATGTTGGTTGTTTTTTTGTTTTTTTTACTGTTGCTGGTTTAAGTCTAAAACAGATCTAAGCTAAAAGAGCAATAATGTAAACTACCAGCTAACCCAGGGTGTGAATATCACAAGACAGTGTTATTTTGTTTTTATATGAAGAAAATTGATGATACCATAATAAGGATGTGTAGAAACAATGATTCATTCAGTGACTGATTCAGTACAGTCTGTGGATACATAGCGTTGAATTATCCTAAGTGTTCTGGGACGTAAAGTAGCCTGGTTTATGATAGATGTCTGGATGCAGGTAGGATCTGTTCATTGATAAATCAACAAACCTCGCAAAAGTGTAAGGACACATCTGATGACTGGGAGGAAGGCTTCAACATCCTCTTCTTGATTTGCTGTTTTGTAACTAGATGGGTTATGACAACAATGAGCACAAATAAAACCCCAGTTCCAGCCGCGACTCCAGCAATTACGTTGATCAGAAAAGGACTCTCATCTTTAGGAACTTCAAACAAAACAAAAATAACAAGATGTTACAATAGAGCTTAGAAAATCATGAAAATTATTTCAGGCTTTAAAAATGTAAAACAAAGAGTCACCCCTTATTTAACTGCTCACCTGTTGTTGTGCTTTCCTTACGACAAAGATGTCCACACTCAGCAGTACAACTGTTCAGGAGAGAAGGAAGTTTCATAACATTTAAGAGGAAGAAGAAGTAACAATTAAGAGGAAGTGATTAATACAAGGACAACACCATCAAACTACATCTTCTTTCACATTTGTGGCTTGTCATTTACTTAAAAATATAGTGTGTTTCTACCACATTAATTATTCATGGATAAAATGATGCATTTTCAGCTGTGGGTCTAGTTAATCACTGGTAGTACGGTCTTGGTCTGTTAAAACTTGACATATTTGTCTATGACTGTATAGCTTAGTGGTTTATGCCACTGACTTTGGTGCAAAATGACGCTGGTTTGAATCCTGGGTGGGCCCTTGGGCAAGGCCCTTTATGATATATATATATGCCTATGCCTTGTAAGTTGCTTTGGATAAAACTCTCTGCCTAATGTAATTTGTGTTGTGTCTAAGTGTATAATCATATGTAAATTAACATATTTGTCTATAATTTTCAGTTTTCTTTAATTCACTGTTCATCTAGATGTTCTAGCAAACTAAAAGAACTATTAGATCAAAACAGAAAATTTAATAGAAATTGACTTTTTCAGCAGAATTAACACAACATAAAACAAGCAACTATAAACATTTTAATTTATCTACTAAACAGGTTTCATAAATGAATCAATGTTGTAGATATATTCACTACAGAGCCTCTGAACATCCAAATGGGCCATAACTGATGGCCATAACCTGATCTGAATTATTTTAATGTATTGATAGTAGTGGTTTAGAGGTTATTAAACATTTTAGATCTGTATGCTTATAGTTGATGATGACCATTCTTCCAGGATTAACCTTCACAAACATGTGTAATATTCTGAAACAAATAGAATGCACAACTTTTTTGTTTTGTTTTTTTCTAGCTTGTTTTTTTTTTATGATATTACTGTGGATAAAACTGAAACCCTGAAGGCAAAACCAAGACAGCAACTATTTAGCAATTTTAGCAATGATATTAACACAGTTTTAGGCTCTTGTAAGTTCTCTATTCTGCAAAAAAACAAATGGAAATGATTAACGTGGTGAGTGTGTGTGTGTGTGTGTGTGTGTGTGTGTGTGTGTGTGGGTGTGGGTGTAGGTGTGTGTGTGTGGGTGTAGGTGTGTGCGTGCGTGAATGTGTGTGTAGACCTCTAAGTTTCATTTCAACAAACCAACTTCCCCAAGAACAGTTTTAAATAAACTGATTCTAACCAACACCATGGGAACAAAACATGAGCCAAAGGCTCATATGCTGTCGTATACTCACTTCCTACATGGCTGACACTTGCCCTTGACTCTGTAGTACTTCTCCTTACACTCACACACTGTGTTTTTCTCTGGTGAACCTGTACATCAAAATGACAGACCACACATTTATAAATCATGAAAAGGTTTCAACTTAAGTGAGATTGATTTCATCATATTTTAAGCCTTACATTTGTGTTTTTCTTTTTCCTCAGATCCACACATTTTACATTTGAAGCATTGAAATGTGTTTAAGTGGATGGTATTTTTGTAGTAACCATCCTTACAGCCACATATAGTGTTTTGGTAACTTTTACAGGGGGATAATTCAATCTCTGCTCTTGAAGCTGTGAAAACAGAGAAAAGGGAAACAAAGCAAACAATTAAGTGATGCTACACACATAAAATCAAAAGATCATTTAAATAAAGGAAATATCACTGTACATTTGCAGCTCGTGCAGCTGAAGCAGTTGAAGTAGAAGTTGGGCTTGCTCATGTATTGACCAGCAGGACATCTGGTGCAGTTACTCCTTTGGTGATTACTTTGACACTTCTCCAAAAGCTTAAAACCTGTAAAATATGACAATCAACAGGAAATACAGTTAATAGTTTTTAGGAAAGTGATGTTTCAAAAAATATATTATAAGCTCGTCTTGTGAGGTATAAAAAGCCATATAGCACCTGGAAGACACATGTTACAACATATTCCATCTTCAATCGCAAATTCATCAGGTCTACACGTCTGTGCAACAGCAGTGATGAACATACCCTGAAACACAGAGTGGACCATCAGTGCAGGTTATATTACATCTTTATGAACATTCATCACATCACATTTATACTTTTGTATTTGAGCTCCACTTCAATAGTTTCTCACCACAAGGAGAAGTCCTGTGCTCATAGGTGCTCTTTTATTCCATTTTCTAGGCCCAGTGCCCTCCATTATTTTATGAGTTTAGTTCAATCCATCTGAAACAATCTGCAAAAATAAAAGGAAAAAACTCCATTACCTAAGTAAATAGTGCTAGAATACACAAGTCTACATTATGTTATGTTTATTTAATAACTGAGCCAACACACTACTGTTAAAACATTAGTACATAGTACAGTATTTGACTACTGATATCAGTTAAAAAAGCATTTAGACTTCCCATGGTAGTCTACAGAGTAAGCATAAGTATTGTGCATTTTAAAGGCTTTTCATCATATTGGATACTGTACATTGGATTTTTATATTTTATATTTTTATAGTGTTATTTCCTTCAGTCAGAGAAGCTGCCATCATTAATATCACCTTTTTTTTTTTTTTTTTTTGAAGTCAGAGTGAACTTTATGAATGGCAACATATCAACTTCAAATCTTTGGCTGAACATAGGATATGACTGAATATCATTCACATCAGGAATTGCTGCACATTGGGTCTCCTTAGCTTGAAAACATGAAAAATGTCAGTGTAGTGTGGGATAAAATTATTGTTTTATGGCCTGAATATCGTCAATATTGATCTTAATTCTATGCAAATACATGCTCTGCCGTTTAGTATTTTGGAGTGTATGCAGAATATAGTGATAAAATATGGATATAAACTACATCAGACATTTAGCTTTTCATTCAGACTGAAAACAGGGGGAATAGTCACAAAATATATCAACCACCATCTGTAAACTTCACTAATTTATTAATTTGCATAAATATGCATAAAGCCTAGTGAAATTATTTGCTTACTTTTAATATTATTTTTGTATCGTTTGTCTTTTGCCCTATCACTACACATGCACATTGTTCTTGTGCTTTATTCTGTTGCTGCCTTGACCAGTGAATTTCACTGTTGTGGGAACAATGAAGTCTAATCTAACCTAATCTAATCTAATCTCTCTCATATTTGTTTAACCTCCACAAAAGTTGAAGTATAAAAACTGTGTTGAAGAAGGTGACTTGCAGGGGTCCAGTTATCAGTGTGAGATTCCCAGACACCCAGGGGTCCATATACTGTTAGACAAGTCAGCCACATCAACAAGTTTTACATGTGATTAAAAGGATCCATATTAACTGAAGGTCATTTGTCACATTAATGTACATAATATTGACAAACAACAATACATTACATTAGATGCTCATTCATAACAGACAATATTTTCGACAGTTTATTCAATTACTTGGTTATTACATGACCTCTGACCTAGATATGAGAAATATACACAAATGTACAAAATAAGCAGTGGTTTTGAGACTTTGCAGCACTATCAAATTAAGGAAACATATTATTTAGGATAATTATGGGCTGTCACTCTGCAACTCTGGAAGATACAATCAGGATGAAACTGAAACAAAACTCGAAAAAGCGTTTTAGCTATCAGTTATCAGTTCTATCCTATAAATATATTGTACAGTTGATTGATATGTGATCTATACATGAAATGTGAATGATATATAAGTATTTATTTACTTAAAATAAACCCTACAAAAACGGGTTATCTCAAAAAATAATAAATACATGAATTAAAAAAAATTAAATGATAAATAAATAAGCTCTTGGAAAAACATAACATCAAATATGTGATTTGAGTATTTATTTATTTATTTTTTAATATAATCTCTACTTCCACGTTGAAGCCACTTCTGCGCCACATATTTCCTCGCGCACTGAAACGAACATATTAAGTTAAAGTTGCTGTCTATAGGTAAGGTTCAATACTTAACAGCTGGTGTTTTGTGTATTTACAGATAACGCTGACGTATTTATGAACTTAATCGAACTTTTTTGACTTTACACTGGTTTCGGTTTAACTCTACCACAAACGCCCACTTGAGCCTAAACCCTGATATGAATCTTCCTTCCCACACTGACACGTAGAGGTATTTTACCGTCACTTACCTGAATCAGCAGCTGTCACAGCCAGTAGGTCTCTTTAACTTAAGTACTGTCGATGGATATGTACATTAAACTGTATTTGGGTTTATTTTTCAGATTACGGAGGCTTGGCGGTAGCTCCGACGCCCTGTCGTATTCAGGACGGGCGGAGGCGGACCCAGACGGGAAGTGGCTGCGTCACGAGGTGGTTTCAAGGAATTGGGAGGCAGTGTGGCAAGAAGGCACCTGCGGGTAAAAAGTAAAACGAAGTCACCAAACAGGACCAGGTAAAGTGTCAGGGTGCTTCACAGCAGCATAATCAGATAGAGGTATATATATAGTACAGGAAGCTGCGTGAAGCCATACGTTATCACAGTGCAAAACAAACCCACTGGGTCAGTCACACCAGACATACTTATGAAGCAGCTTTATGTGCACAAAACACAACAATATAAGAACTAAACACAGCCAAAGAGACATAAAAATCTAGCAAAGTTCCCTCAGTATCACTATCTGATTTTTTCTGTCATAAAACCCTGTGATTTGCCACAGTCAGACCCTTGACCTTTGGAGGAAGTGGAGGAAGTACTGAAGTTTAGTACTTATGCAAAAGTACCAATACCCTGCAAAATATTTACTCAAGTAAACGTAGAAGTAGTGCATTAAGAATCTTACTTAAATAAAACTACTAAGTACTTACCTTAAAATTTACTTTAAAGTATAAAAGTAAGAATGTAGACATACTTGTTTACGCCTCTGCCAATATAACTGCTCAGTGCTCACAAGAATATTATGTGGATTGAAAAGATTGGTGTCAATATTGTGTGTGCGATTTTTCCTAAATATACAGTAAGTAAAGTTCCCTCCATTATCTCCACTATTCCTTCATCACAATCTACATTCTTCTGCCATAAAAACTTGTGACTTGTAATGTCACAAAAACCGTGACCCTTGACCTTTGGTCACCAAAATGTAATTCATCCTTGTGTCCAAATGAGAAGTAATTCTGTCCAGTTATTCCAGAGATATTGCATATTGAATTACCTAAACCATATGTATTAAATTAACATTACTTCAGCTGTGATGCTTCAACTCTTCAACTTTGAAAGGAATTTTTCCTCTGCTTTGAATATTTCCTAACTGCCTTTTCCATTTTCCATGTGTTTTCCTAAAAAAGAATACAAATTTTCAGCAAAATAGAAACATTTATCAAGTTATGTGATCTGAAGATGACAGTGTGTTCATGTGCGCTACAGAGCGTCTGAGTGTGCCGATGGGTTAGATGAGCAGACAGATGAGACAGACAGACAGACAGATAGACAGATAGATAGATAGATAGATAGATAGATAGATAGATAGATAGATAGATAGATA